>JAVYIG010004135.1:35476-171513 GCA_035222895.1 Strongylocentrotus droebachiensis | reverse complement strand
GTATTCAGGAAGTTAGTTTATTATTCAACATCTTGACGTTCCGTTTCGAGCACTTACATTCCGTGCATGTGTGTGTGTACTCCCTGCCGTAGCTGGCAGTATATACCTGCGGGATATTACATCCCTCCTTTTCTTTAGATTTGTTTCATAATCATAAACAATAAACTTGTTACACATACATGTATTTTTCTTGACACTTTCAAGAGTAACGAAATGAGAATATCAAATAAAGATTTAGGTGTGTTTGTATCTTTCTTTCAAATGCAAAATTTCACTATAATTGTTTTCTTCAAAGAAATACATGCATGATCAGTCTACAGAACTATGTATATCAGGTGAAAATGTTTTTCCAGGTACATGTATTTGGTACATATATCTTCATAAATTGAGTATTACCATGGTTACAAACAGATCAATTAATAAAAGATCATACCGTTTCAAGATGACTGACTGTATTCAAATCATAGAAAGCATATTTCTTCCTCCTTTTCTTTAGCTTAAATGAACATAATGTATCAAATACACAAACACTGTTTTGGTACATGTATTGTATGGAACACTAAACTCTCAAATTGACAGGAATTCTTTCCTTCAAAATGAATAAACATGAATAAACACATCTTCTTGCATGTGTGATTAATAACAACAGAATAATGAAACATAAATGCAATATCCCTTAGGGATATGAACAAAAGCATCTTAGCATTTCACAAACAACTTTAAACATTGGTTACAAAAGTTCTTCTTCAATGGTTTTAGTGGTTCAGTTTAGGTTTTGTAGTCCTTTAGATAGGCTGGTGGCCTCTGGTGCGGTTTGGGACCACAGTTTCTGAGTTTTTGTCACTTTGTTCTGACTTGTCCGTCTGTTGAGTAAGCTGTGACTGTGAAGGCGATCGCTTTAAAGAAGGATACATTGCGTGTGACGCACCATGATGTTGATTGACATTTAGCAGTGATCATGTTACCCTTTCTCTTGATAATCACTAGAGGGGTAGGATTATACGGGGGTGTGAATTTATCGCCTCGTGCATCATTACGCACTATCACTTTGTCACCTACTTTGAAGTCACATTTCACTGTGTGCAATCGCTTGTCAGCGTAGGATTTTTTGCTTTGCTTTCGCTACATGATCATTCGCTATCGCTTTTGAGTGACTGGCAGCAATTTCATCGTTGCCATTGATGATGTGTTGTCATGAGCAACATCTACTTCTGGGAGGCGCGTAACCGGTTCTCGATTAAACATCAATCGAAATGGGCTTACTCGCGTTGAAGAGTGTGGTGTGGCACGATATTGTCGAAGGTATATGTACAGCTGTTGTTTCCAACTCTTTCCTTCGAGGTGTGCAGCGCGTACGGCTGTGATGAGTGGTTTGTTAAATGCTTCTGCTTGAGCATTAGCTCGAGGCCAGTGAGGAGTGATTCGACGATGCTGAAATCCGCAGTGAGACGCGTAATCGGCGAATGAACTCGAATTGAATGGGCTTCCATTATCGCTCTTGATGACTTTCGGAAATCCAAATACAGACAACACTTTATCAAGAACGGGTATCACAGCTCTAGCGGACACTGAAACCTACAACCTCTACAACTGGGGTATCTCGAATACTCATCAATGAGTACCATCAAATACTCTCCTGTGGGTAACGGACCACAGAAATCAATGCTCAAATTCTGCCAAGGACCGGGTGGCATTTGTGACATCTTGAGGGGCTCCAGAGGCGTACGGTATCGCGTACGGTTTGGCATACAGGGCAATCTTTCACAAGTGATTCCACTTTACTATCAAGCGATTCAAACCAAACCTTTGAGCGGAGCAATGCTTTCGTACGCACAATACCTGGGTGACTCTCGTGTGCGATATCAATGATACGCTTATGAAGGGCGTCTGGTATCACAATACGCCTTATCCCTCAGCACAATATCATCTTCAGTGACTGCAATTTCATTGCGAACATTCCACATAGCGCGATGAGAGCCTTTGAGATTCTCCCATTTTCCACTGCGATAGGCTTTGATCGTAGCTTGTAATGCAGAATCGCGGGCTGTTTCTGATCGTATGTCGTCGAGACTGGCGGTTTTTGGAGCTGCATGATGAGCCACAAAGTTGATGTAGCTTCGACATCTGGCATTGGTGTACTAGCGCGTATCAAGTATCAGGTATGCGTGAAATGTAGTCAGCTGGGTTTGTCTTTCCAGGGGCATGGATAACATCCATGTCGTAGTGCTGGAGTTTCAACATCCAGTTTGCAATGCGTGCTGATGGTACAATCTTTGGCTTTCCAAAGATAGGGATCAGAGGCTTGTGGTCGGTGACCACCGTGAAGTTCCGACCAAAAAGATATGTGTGAAGACGATGAACACCCCAAGCAATACCAAGAGCTTCTCTCTCTATCTGGCTGTATCTTTGTTCTGTTGGTGTAAGGGAACGGCTAGCATATATGATTGTACTTCCCTCTTGGGTCAACATGGCTCCCAGTCCCACTGGGCTGGCGTCGACATACAGAATTGTACGCTTGGCTGTGTCAAAGTATGATGATACTGCACTTTTTGATATGGAATCCTTCAACGCTTTCAACGCTGCTTCATGCTCTTGATTCCATTCAAATTTCACTCCTTTTTGTCATGAGGCTACGGAGAGGTGCAGTGATTGTCGAGAGATTGGGAATAAAACGCGAGCTATAACTGGCCATGCCAAGAAGACTTCTCACTTCCTGGGCATTTGCGGACGTGCAGCCTGGTGGATAGCGTCAACCTTATCAGGATCAGGCGACGCCCCTTCTGCTGAGAATACAAGGCCAAGAAAGAAATCGTTGTCTTGTTGAATTGGCATTTCTGCGTGTTCAGGGTCAGTCCTTGCTCTTGCAGACGTTGAAAGAGTGTATTCAGCCTCTCATTGTGTGACGCTTCATCAGGTGCATGTACAAGAATATCATCAGACACATTGAGGACTCCTGGTATGCCTTCTAATGTCTGACGAATGGCGTTCTGAAAAACTTCACTCGCAGAGGATATGCCGAAATTCAGCCTCTTGTAGCGCTTCAGTCCAACATGTGTTGCAAACGTGGTTATGTATCTGCTCTCAGGTTCAAGCTCGAGCTGATGGTATCCAGATTTCAGATCCAACTTAGAAAATACCTTGGACCCGTTCAACTCAGTGATGATTTCATCCATTGTAGGTGTAGGATGACGCTCTCTGATGACAGCCTTATTAGCCGCCCTCATGTCCACACAAATCCGAACATTCTGTGGATCATTTGGCTTGGGAACGGCTACAATCGGCGAAACCCATGGAGTCGGCCCAGTAGCATCCTCGATTATGTCGGCGTCCTGCAGCTCAGCAAGCTGTTTCTCAATCTGTTTTCGCAGATGAAATGGTGTACTGCGAAACCGTTGTGCGACTGGAGGAACTGAGGTGTCAATATGGAGTTTCACCTTCTTGTCTTTCAGCTTCCCAACCCCCGACCATAGGTTTGGGTATGCAGATGTATAGTCATTTTCTGCATTGACAGCATTGGCGGTGTCGTTGATGGTGATCAAATTGAGATCTTCAGCAGTGCTATACGCCCAAGAAGACATCCATATGAGCCCTTCACCACATATATTTCTGCAGCAGTGGTTTTCCTCTGTGACTCGAGGCTACCGGTAAACACACCTAGGACACTCAAGGGTGTTTTTCGAACCATACGGGAAGAGGCGGATAGAAGATTTCTTAAGGCTCACGTTCAGTTTCTTGTAGGTAGGCTCATCGATGATGTTTCGCGAACATCCCGAGTCGATAATCATAGAACAGCGTATGCCATCGATGGTTATACCTACATGTGTTGGCGGCTTGGTGTTTGACACTGCGAACATATACTCATGGATCGTGTCAACAGGGTTCTGCGAGGTGTCTGCACTAGGGAGTGATGTGGCATTATCATCGCTGACAGACTTGACTGGTTTTGCCATTGCGGCAAACTGATGCAAAGTGGTTCATTTTATTACAGGTGTTGCAGCGGTTTGCCCTTTGCAGGGCAGTCTCCAGTGTGAGGATAGCCATAGCCACAATTTCCACACTGTGATGATTTCTGGTTGGGACGTGCACGCCCTTTCTGTTGTGAAGAAACGCGATGGAATTGTGTAATCTTGTCTGCTTCGACTCCATCCGCCCGCTCATGTGATAACTCAAGTGATCGAGCTAGCTCTATAAGTGTGTCGAGAGATGTCTGTTTCTCAAGGGCGCGTCTACGTAACTGTCCTGACCGACAGCCGGTGATAATCTGAGTGACTAATTCACGTTCCACCTCTGTGAACTGACACTTTTCCGCTTCCTTCCGTAATCTGGTGCAGAATTGTGCAACGTTTTCATCAGCTTCTTGGGTGAGTCTACGAAACAAAATCGTCTCGTAAATGATGTTCTTCTTTGGCACGAAGTGGGCTTTAAGAGCATCACATGCCCTTTCATAATCATTGTCAGTCCCTGTATCAGGTAGGGTGTCAAACACATTCTGGAGCTGTTCACCTCCATAGTGCAACAGAAGGGCCCGTTTTCGTTTTGGTCCGATGATATTGAACCCAACCATGGCTCCTTCAAATCTTTTTATATACTGTTCCCATCTCTGACTCAAAGATGCACTGTCCCCGTGAGGGTCAAACGGTGGTAGAATGGGCATAGACATATTGGGCTATTCACTGGATCACATGAATGTCAATACGTGGGGCACAAAAGTTACTCGGTACACACTCGGTCACAATCACACGTACGTGTAGAGTCTACGTACCGTCTGTGGAAAAAGTCAAAAGTTCACTTTTTTGTCGAACAGTAGAGCACAAAGTGGATCCCGTCTCGTCGCCATTGTAAAATCTCTATCTTTATGTAGTTAACAAAGATACATCTTGAACTAGGGTATTCAGGAAGTTAGTTTATTATTCAACATCTTGACGTTCCGTTTCGAGCACTTACATTCCGTGCATGTGTGTGTGTACTCCCTGCCGTAGCTGGCAGTATATACCTGCGGGATATTACAGGTATGTTTAAAAAAGATCGTGAAAAATCAGAGTGAAAAGTTTGAAACAATTTTCCAAATCAGAAAAACATACTTTTAATTCAATTTTGATACGAGAAGAAAGAGAATTTACTGGAGAATACGATCATGTAAATATTAAGAATGACCGCTAGATGGCGCTAGAGCGCGAATCCGATTAGTATAGCTGTACTCTGTGTATAATACGCACTGAGCGAGAGTGACTACAGCGAGCAAGCCCCCAGCTTCGCACGGGGATCCGACGGCCCACGTGGCGCCACGTGTCGCATCACCGCACCGCCGCTTGCCGTCCCATCAAGATCCGAAACGGAGCATGAATCCTGAGGCTTCAAATATCGAAACTGAGGCAGGATTTGCAGCATTTGGCGAACAAATTAGTAAATACATATATATTTCTACGGAATTATTATGCTAACGTAACCTAAACAGATTTTAAAGCGATCACAAGACCAATAATACATGTTTGTGTTTTTCCACTCACAATTTTTCTTGCACGTCATGCGAGTGAACTTTGAATTTCAAAGTGACTTTTTAAGAAATTCAAGAACAAACTTGTGTAATCTTTGTCAATTAATAGAGTGAAAATTTAATCAAATTTCGTCAGAAAAAAAATATTTTGTGTGTTTCAATCTAAATCAAATAACTGTAATGACGGCTTTTCGATCTTTGGAAAATAATTATTAAATTCCAATTAAATTCAGGCAGTGTCTTTTCAGTAATCATATCTGATTGATCAAGAAGTTGATGCACGTCTGTATGAAAACCCAATGACACACACACACACTCGGTGATAGCTCGGCGACAGTGCACCGCCCATACTGGTGTCTCTATTCTCATGTTGTGATTGTGAATTACCCAGGCCAAGGATTTAAAGGGCATTTATTGTTTTCCCAGAGTTTTTTAAATTTAAGATCGTGTACATTAATTCAATTTATGAATTTCAATTAAAAGGGATTTGTTATTATTTTTGTTTATATAGTAAATAAGTTATGTAGGCCTAGGGGGGAGGGAGGGCGGTGGGGGTGGGGGGGGGGGGATGGGTAAGAGGGCACTTTTTTTTTTTGGGGGGGGCAAGAAATTTTTAAATTGTTAAATTTGCTACGTTGGGGGGGGGGGGGGTAAGGTCACCTTTTTGCTAATTATATGAAGCCCATTTTGATGTGTGTGACAAAATTTTTGTCACACACATCAAAATGGGCTTCATATAATTATTTGAAAAATTCCACCAAAAAATATTTGTCTAAAGAACCTGAAAAAAAATAGGCATGTAGAAATCCATACAGAGAACAGATTTCTTGAAAAGAAAGGTGATTCAAAGTCAATTAATTACAAAATTATGTCACCTTGAAAATGGCTAATTGTCAGTTATAGCCTAATTACGCAAAATTTGACCATTTCGTCTCTTATGTAAGTTGCCGTATTTTCAAAAGTACTTATTCAAATTTGACAAATGAGGTATCAAAACTCCTCTTTCCATGTGCTCTAAAATGAAATTGGCAGGGGAAATGAAATGTAGATACTTTCAAACTTTAGTTGTGATACCTAATTATAGCCCGGGTGCGAATATTTTTACATCATGCACCTCGCATGTAGGCTGCTAGACTAATATTAGTCGTTTCCATGGTGTTTATCATAGAAATGGCCAGGCTAGCGTGTAAAAAAAAATTCCGCATAAAAAAATAACGCAGCCCGGGTATATAGCAGCCTTCATGAAGTGGGTTATTCCTTGCCCTGGGTTCCTTGCATTGACTGCTGAGCCTGGTCAATGGGGGACTAGTAATTTAAACTGGACCTCTGTCCTCTGGTCCTACCCATGCAGGTCGGAATTCCAGTTGAAACCAGTAAGCAATTAACTGGTACCAGTTAAAACCAGTAAGTCAACTGGTACCAGTTGAAACCAGTAGATTCAACTGGTTTTTAATATGGAAATTGAAACAACGCTAACTGAGACCAGTTGATTTACCAGTTGAATTACCAGTTGATTTACCAGTTGATTTACCAGTTGAATTTCCAGTTGAATTACCAGTTGATTTACCAGTTCAATTACCAGTTGATTTACCAGTTGAATTTCCAGTTGAATTACCAGTTGATTTACCAGTTGATTTTTCAGATGATTATCCAGTAATCAATCAACTGATAATCAATAATCATTATTAGCATCTGGCCACCAATTTGACCATGCACACATACTAACTCTTGCAATTACCCCATCACAATGATCATTTGAAGTAGAATACAGATGTGTATTGTGTGATTTGACATATATTGGTCGTGCATACATATACACAAATTAATACACTTTATTTCTGGTTAGTAATTACATATATATCAATATATCTCATTTTACGTCTTAAATCAGATGAAAATCATGATCAGACATGTGTAATATATTTGTCAATAATTAACTAAGAAAATGTAAATCACAAAATGTATGTTCTTTGTCACATTTGATTGAAAGATCATGATAATTATATTTTCTGTGAAAACATGCAAATCATGAATATTCATAAGATACATTGAACTGGTTTTTCAACTGGTAAATCAACTGGTGTTCGTACTGGTTTTCAAATACTGGTTTTCAACTGGTAAATCAACTGGTAATCTTACTGGTTTTCAACTGGTAAATCAACTGGTAATCATCTACTGGTTTTCAACTGGTAAATCAACTGGTACTCATCTCCTGGTTTTCAACTGGTAATCATCTCCTGGTTTTCAACTGGAATCAACTGGTAACATCTACTGGTTTTCAACTGGTAAATCAACTGGTGATCATCTACTGGTTTTCAACTGGTAAATCAACTGGTAATTAATCATACTGGTTTTCAAATGGTAAATCAACTGGTAATCACCTACTGGTTTCAACTGGGTAATCAACTGTTAATATCAACTGGTCTCAGATGTCAACTGGTATTTCTACTGGTTTCCCCCTTAAAAAAAAGTTCTATAGAATTCTATGAAAAAAATTCTATAGAATTGCGTATAGAAATTCTATAGAATTTTTTTTATAGAATTCTATAGAAATGTTTTATAGAATTCTATAGAAATGTTTTATAGAGATTCTATAGAAAAGTGGGCCACTTTTCTATACAAATTCTATAGAAATCTATAACGGATCTCTATAGAATCTCTATAAAATATTCTATAGAATATGGCCTATAGAAATTCTATAGATTTTTTTTATAGAATTCTATAGAAGTTTTTTTGTAAATAATTCTATAGACCATTTTTTACCAGTTGAAAACCAGTTTATTATTCAGTAGCGACCAATAATCAATTGATAATTAATATTGCATGACATCTGGCCACCGACTAAACCATATTTATATAGACTCCTGCAATTGCTCCATCACAAAGATCATTTGAAGCAAAATACAGTTGAGTATATATTGTTAAATAAGTAGTGGGAGATCTTACATACATATGTACAAAATTATACATGTTTTTACTGGTTAGTAAAATACTTATATTAATATATCTATTTTACGTCTTAAGTTACATGTTTAAAAAAATCGGACATATATATTATATTTGTCAATAATGGACTAAGAAAATATAAATCACAAAATTGATGTTAATTGTCACATTTGCTTGACAGATCATGATAATTACATTTTCTGTGAAAACATGCAAATTATCATGAATATGCATGAGATACATATCTTCATATAGAACAAAAATTCTTTAGAATTCTATAGAAATTTAGATCTATAGGAAACTTATTCTATAGAATTCTATAGAGAAAACTGATTTCTATAGACATCCTTAAAAAATTCTATAGAGAAGTGGGGACGCCATTTTTTATATTAAATTTTCTATAGAAATTTAAATCTATAGAAAACTTATTCTATAGAATTCTATAGAGGAAACTCATTTCTATAGACAACCTTAAAAATTCTATAGAGAATTAACTTTTCTATGGAAATTTCAATCTATAGAAAACTTATTATATAGAATTCTATAGAGGAAACTGATTTCTATAGACAACCTAAAAAATTCTATAGAGAATTAACTTTTCTATAGAAATTTAAATCTATAGAAAACTTATTCTATAGAATTCTATAGAGGAAACTGATTTCTATAGACAACCTTAACAATTCTATAGAGAATTAACTTTTCTAAAGAAATTTAAATCTATAGAAAACTTATTCTATAGAATTCTATAGAGGAAACCGCTTTCTATAGAGAATCCTTAAAAGTTCTATAGAGAATCTGGAATGTTATAGAGTTCTATAGAACTCTATAAAGCGTTCTATAGAATTCTATACAACTTTTTTGTAAGGGCCAAATTGTATCAACTGGTATCAACTGGTACCAGTTGAGACCAGTTGAGACCAGTTCAAACCAGTAGATACCAGTTGGAAATCCTTACTGGTTTCAACTGGTATCAACTGGAATTTCGACCTGGGTACTTTGTATGGGGTGAATCCTCCCACTATCCCACGGTTTACCACCATAGATTTTCCAGAAACAATCTACCGTTTTCCAGCAATCATTTCCCCCAATTTCAACCTGCAAGGATATTGCCACCAAAACACCATGGAGTTGATTGATTATTGGGCGATTTTAGGCCTAGACATCTCGCGTAACCGTGTATCCGATATAAATGTGTATTGGCTATAACGTAGCGCTATATTGACTGGCTTGTTAATTATGTGGACTGGCTTATTGTGTTGGCCAACGACCCCCGGAAGTCTTATTCGTCGCTAAAAGAAAGGGAACACTACACGTGAGTGACCAAAGTAGTCCGCTGTCCACGCCTGCGAAGTCACAAAATGAGCGAGAGGAACAGAAATAAACTCCCGAATAATCTGCCCCAGTTGCAGAATGTCATCAAACGGGATCCAGAATCATATACTGAAGAAGTAAGTATTTGTATCTATATGTCGTTCTGTTACGATGGATAAAATATGGGAACAAAGTATGTGTAGCACCACGCACGTAGTTTTATGTACGGTTTGCTTCCCATGCCTCGTGTACAGAGTTTAAAGGGACTTGTTAAGATTGTGCAGATGAGAGAAAATGGTGCGGCGCTTGTTCAGAAACCTATCCAAAAATTGACCGTAACTCCGTCGTGGAGATACCCTACTTAAACATACCAAAAATGAAGTAAATATTCATTAAATGTCCATATAAAGATCATGAGTTAAAGTAAAAGTCGTTATGTTTATCAGTAGGGGCGCTGGTCCGAGAGTAAGGATCGTCTTCATAAACGAGGATTGTCTTCGTAAACACGGACCAATGCGTCCTCAAAAACAAGGACCGTCTGCATTTTTGCAGATGTTTCATATTTTTGATCGGCACATTGGCGATGCAAAAAACGGATTCTGCAATGATTTTCTTGATGCATTTTACATTGACATTGTACAGAGACCTTCACATTATAAGCAATAAATCCTTGGGAAGACGGACAACCCATAAAAGTAGACGGTGAACTAGGGTTATTTTCCCCCGGGGAATCCATTTTTGGCATCGCCAGCGGGCCGTTCTGTAACATGAAACCCCCAGAGCGCGGATGAAAAAAAATCGTCCTCAAAAATGCAGACAACCCTTATTTTTGAGGACGCATTTTGTCCTCGTTTATGAGGATATCCTTGTCTATGAGGACGATCCTCATTCTCGGACCAGCGCCCCTACTGTTTATAACCTGTTTCGTGTCAATTTTCTTGTAATTTTTGGAGTATTTTTCGGTTAAACGTTGATGTTAGTATACACTTTTTCACAGGTTTCACGGCAAACCGCTGCACAATACAAGTGCATACCGATTGTGGGTTGCTGGCGCGCGCCTGTTTGAAGTTATCTTCCTTAATGAGGATCTGAGACATTACGGTAGATAACTTCACACAGCTCAGGCGCGCGCCAGCCTGCAATAGTGTATACTAATATCAACGTTTTTCCGAAAATACTCCAAAAATAACGGCGCTAGTTCAGAATCATATCCAGACTTTGACCTGTAACTCCGGTGTGGAGAAAACCTACTAAAACATACCCAAGAAAATCAGGTTAATATTCATCAAAATGTTCAAATAATTGGTCATGATATAAAAGTTGTTATGTTTCTTACCTGTTTTGTGTAAATTTTCTTATATTTTTTTGGAGTATCTTTCGGAAAAACATTGATATTAGTATACACTTCTCACTGTTTTCACGGCAAACTGCTGCACAATGATACAGATGGTGGGTTGTGGGCGGGCGCACGCCTGCGTGAAGTTGTCTCATTAGTTATGGTAGATAACTTCACGCAGGCGTGCGCCCGCCCGCAACCCACCATGTGTATGCACTTGTATTGTGCAGCAGTTTTCCGTGAAACCTGTGAGAAAGTGTATTTACTAATATCAACGTTTTTCTGAAAAATACTCCATATAATTCGTAAACATACAGTTTGACTCCATTCCTTTTGCTAAAAGAGATATAATCCCAAACTAATTTGATCCTAAAAATTGCTTCTTTTGCCATACAGTTTCTTCAGCAGTATCGACACTACCAATCCAATGTGCAAGTGTTTCAGCTGAAGCCCTCACAGTACTCCAAGAGTCTGGAAGAACTGACCATGTTTCTTAGTCAGGTAATAACTCTTTCCTCCATTATGTCTGGTCTTACCAATAATTTGACTTAGAATATAAGAAAAATAATATTCCTGAATAGGCTGAATGTCCATTTTTAATAGCAGGGGAATTCTCTTTAAAAAAAATTCAATTCAATTCAAATCATTTATTTCCAAATTCCAACATCACTTAAAACAATGTGCAAAAAACAGTCAAAGGGCAATAAAAACATTATAAAAATATGACGGTTCAATCATATGATTAAGACAGAGCTGCCAACTAGTACGGATTTCCCGTAATTGGTACGGAAATTAACGACCATTACGGCAGTACGGAATGTTGTCTAAAAATTACGGATTTTTTTTTTTTTTTTTTTTTTTTGTGCATAGGGATCTATCGTAGTAAGTGCTGTACAGTATGGTGGCCATCAAGCACTCGCTGCATGAGAAAGATGGAAAATTATCAAGTATTCTCTTAATAGAAGCCAAGTTTTCATTGAAAACTTATGTGTTGTGATGAACTGAAAATCAATATTTAGCAACTTTGTGGGAGTAAAATCACAACATATTTCAGTTAATCATGCGCACATGTGTCCGCTTGCCATTCTTTTAAGATTCATGGCGCCGCATAGGAAATTACTGATTTATTCCCCAAATTACTGATTTTGAGCCTTATGGTTACTGATTTTCTGTTCTGGAGGTTGGCAGCTCTGTTAAGAAGATAATAAAAAAAACAAGTATAGCATTCAATGAGAAACAAGGTGAAGAAAGGGAAAAGTAGACCGTATAATACATAATTCAGTATTGACAGAGTACATAAAAAACATAAGTGGATGATAGGAAAATGGTGAACACAATGAAAGCCAGGTTTGCGGCTTGTTAGAGTGTGTCCACCTAGTTTATGTATTTGTTTGTCTTTACATTATTATTATAAAATTTAGAGATTGGTCAAACAATACTTTGTGATGTTCAGGTGACTAAGACTAATCCTAACATTATATATTGCAATAATATCTGTGATTGCTTTTATGTGAGTGGTGCCTTTTCTTTGATGTTTTGCAGATTGCTCACTGTTACCCTGAACATCTATCAGACTATCCTCAGCAGCTCAAAGACCTTCTGCAGACCTACAGCACTGTGCTCGATCCTAACATGAGGATGGTAAGATAGGAATGTCACATTCGTTGCGGCATCATGTGCTTCCTGCCTTATTTTGTCTATGATAAATGGTCAGGGTTAGGGTTGTGGTTGGGCTTTAGGTATAATAATAGTATATTATTACCCGTATCAGACATCTGAGCAGTGGTTTTACAAAATCATATTACACTTGCTGGTAATACTAAAAGGGCTAATCAGGGAATATGAGACCATATTTACCTTTCATGAAAAAGCCTATGGACATTACGTGTTAAAAAAGCATGAAATATAAGACCATATTCACCGCGCCGTATTTTGTCATTTTCATTGCGCATCTATTATGCGTACGAGAACCTGTGCACGTTGCGCGTACTCTATTGTGACGTAATAATCACACCAAATTGGGTACACTGTTTGCAGTGTATCGACAATTTTGTCAAGCAGCTGGATGCACAGTGCTGGTTTGACAAAGCTTGTTCAGTTCAATGAGATTGTCATGTATGTATTTGCTCTAGATGTCTGATTTAGATAATAATAACAATATTGACTGGCTTAACTTTCGGGAGATACCACATATATTTCCCTCACAAGAACCATATTGCCCTCGTCTTTGACTCGGGGCAATATGAGTCTAGTTTGGGAAATATTATGTGGTATGTCCCTCAAGGCCAGTCCATATTATATAAATATTCCGCTTTTATATAGCGCTTGATGCTTCTACGATGTCTATAAGCGCTTTACAGATATACTATTACCCCAGTCATTGGATTCAGTGCTTGCCCGCACACACTGTGTGCATAATCTCCACTCCCTGGGGAGTATCTAGCCAGCCATTACTTGACGCTCAAAAACTGTTTGACCAACAATGGCAGTCGCATCCTAGGTATTGGATGTATTGTTAGGGTTAGGGTTAGGAATAGTGTAACTTGTAAGGTTGAAATTAAGAATTGGATTAGTGTTAAATGAAAGTTGACCATGGAACGGTAGTAGCCTGATCACTGATGTGTCATACAAAAGGCCATTTTTGTTATGTAATCAAAGTTAATGCACAAATCTTTAAGTGCCTTGTTACAAATTATTTCATTCACCTATTATATTTAATTAAATTTCACAAGTCAGAACAATTTGCATACATTATGTGTTGTGTAGGACAAGCAATAATATTTGTCCTACCTAGCAACAATTAACGTATGCAATTCACACTCTGACTATTGAAATACAATTAGTCATAACAGGTGAATGAAATATCATTTTCCTTTGCTCTCTCTTCTACAGACACTGTGTAAGGGGCTGATCTTGCTGAGGAATCGAGGGCTAGTCTCCCCGACCAGTCTCCTGGGGTTGTTCTTTGAGCTGTTCCGCTGCCAGGACAAGGTCCTGCGTAAGATGCTGTATGATCACATCGTCAATGACATCAAACGCACCAATGCTAAACACAAAGACAACAAGCTCAATACAGTAAGTAGTGCTCAATTGTGTTCCTTTATCTTTGTATAAAGAACTCCACGGAGAGTCGAAGAGACCAGTCAAACACAATATATATTTTGGGGGAACTATTTTGGGTTCCATGCTTGTAGCCTTTTTTCAAAATATCCGAAGCTTTAAATATCCAAAGAGGAATTGCCAGTGTGAAGTCTCTATATGTAAATGTGAAAGTAACGTTTGGGTAGACTTCTCTACATCTATGTTTCTGTGTTTTTCTTTACTTTCTTAATATTTCTTAACCATTCATCTGTACCTAAGCTGCAATGTGTTTGTAAAAAACTATTCGTCCCATCCAAATTCTGTATAACCTTCTTGCCTCAGGTCTTTTGACATGTGTTGACAATTAATGTGTTGTCACAGAAATGTCCAAGCTGTAGTATACACAGTGCCGACTTGTCATATGTGATTATGAAATTTGAAATTTGAAGTATGAAATATTGCCATGAATTTCCTTGGTGAAAAAACCTAATTTACTGCCCCCAGGATTAAATTTAATCACTGACTTCTATCCCCCTAGCTAGTGCCACTGACCTTTCTTTTGAATTTCTGGAATGTCGTTTTCTTACTCCAACTTTGCATATTTTTTTTGTGTGTGAACAGACACTACAAAATTTCATGTACACGATGCTGACAGACAACAGCTCAGTGGCAGCCAAGATGTCACTTGATGTGATGATTGAACTGTACCAGAAAAATATATGGTGAGTATGTCTAATTCCCAACTACTTAAAAAGAATACATTTTTCTCTATGCTATGTTTCTTTTGCTTTGTCATTTGCACACACTACATGTACAATGTGTGTGGGCAAGCCTGAATATGATAGCCAGGAAAATAATTCATCTGAAAAGCGCTTAGAAACAGAGGTGCATTAAGTGCCATATAAACCCAGAAAATTAATCCAATACCATGCACATACAGTTAGCAACTAAATTATTCATCCCCTTACCAAGTTTTGTAATATTTTGAGTATGTAGATGCAAATTTATTTGTCCCAATATTATATGTTTCTTGAGAAGGTGTCATTATTTAAGCTTACATCTAAAACCCCAAAGGCCCTATTTCAACGAATCCACCTTTCTTTTTTTAGTTACAAAAAACATGAAAAGCATCAAATTTACATGGGGTATGAATAATTCAGTTGTTAACAGTACACAATGGAAACACTTAACCTAATCCTGCGCAACAAATTTTGGATCATTATTAACCTCATGGCCTAATTGTCTTGTCAATGTTTTGCCTTTAAAAAGAAACCATCTGTATGTTTAATATTGTGTTTGATTTGTTTTGGCAGGAATGATACCAAGACAGTGAATGTGATTGTGACAGCTTGCTTCTCAAAAGTTACCAAGGTAAGGACTCTCGCTTGGTGTTACGCTTGAGTAAATTACTAAAAACCTATCAAAAGGCTGAAGCAGGCATTATTGTGTCAGCTTAAATAAATTTAAAAGAGCAATAACTTACAACATCTGACGTCTGAATGATCCTTACCCCCCTTGGTCAAAATCCTAGTAGCTTTGAAATTCCACTCAGCATTGAAATAACATCAACTTCATTGCATGGGAAATAAAACGTGGAGGAGGGGAGGGTGGGCTGAGTCTGCTATAAACTACAGCTGAGGTGCTGTGTATCATAGCTAGCAGATAAAAATAGTAGTGACACATGCATCCAGTGTCCATGCTCCAATGTCGATTCATGGAGCTCCAATAGTTGTCTCATATGCCCAGTCTCTATTGAAGGGAAAGTATTTTGGAGCTCAAGTATGTTTGCGCTGTTTCACAACTATCTTTCCTCTACTAGCTATGGAGCATGCAGATTTCTTTTTAATGTTGAGTTGAGTTGAGGTTTTATTATCCAAACGTTCAAATACAGTAATATAACAATAATAACAATAATCAATGATGTCTATCATTTACTGTTTAGGTCTAGATCTAGATTCTAGATCTAGGCCTATCTATATCAATCAATCATGATACTCGTAATACCCAATAATAAGTATATGTTTAACAAATATCTGGAATGAATAATAGAACAGGAAAAAGTATAAAAAGGTAATTATGTCTGGTACCTTTAAATTAAAGTATCTTAACATTTAACAATGTATGTATATCATTATCGTTTCTTGTTTAGATCCTGGTCACGGGTTTGAAATTCTTTCTTGGGTCAGACGAGGAAGGAGATTCTGATGATGACAGTGACAGCGAATCAGAAGTAAGCTTCATGTTTCGTCTTATTTTACATGATCATTTTCAGGGAGAACATCTCATTGTTTTCATCAAATATACTCAATATTTCCCTTCTCTCAATTCCTATGACGGAACAGAGTTCTTCTTGGGATGAAGGTGACGCAAGATTTGCTCCTTTAATATCTTCAGAGGTAAATGGTTAGTGTTGGGGAAACAATTTGCTTTTAGATTTCTTCAGAGGTAAATGGTTTAGTGTTGGGGAAACAATTTGGTTTTAGAGGAAGAGGGTCATAATTCACTAACACCAAACTTGGTTAGTGTTGCACCACTGGGAGATAAAATGAATTTCAGAATACAGCCCAGGCTGCTAGGTAAGATGTCCCCTACTGATTATGTGATATACATGCTTATATGCATTATTGAATATAGAGAATGTTATATGTCCTTGTGGATCATGATATTTGATGGTTATTGTCTCGTTTGATTATATTAGGATGAGGGAACTGTTGCCAAACATATCCTCATTGGGAAGAAAGTTAACAAGACATCAAAGAAGAGACAGAAGAAGACTAAGAAGGCTCTCACAGTACTCAGGGTAAGTAATTCTGCCATATTTATGAGGTCTATGCAGAGATGCCGACCAGTACGATTAAATCGTATTTAGTATGATAAAAAGAGTGAAATACGATATCACCTCTTAAAATATGATAAAACTCATGAAAACAGAGGAATCGCATAGAAACATGAACAACCCCAACAAAAACTTTGCATTACAATTTCTTATTAAATTTTAATGAAAGAGCAAACATTTTACTTGACTGTTCCTACCAGTAAAACATTTTTTTGGCTGAAGGGCCAGTGGTAGTGTCGAGTTTTCATGAAAATCTGATTTTTCTCTCCAAAATCTGATTTTTAAGGATACTCAGTCTGTTAGCATCTCTGTCTATGCTAATGAAAATATCCTGGAAACGAAGGAAAACCAACAAAGAGATATTGCACATGGCAGGGAATAAACAAATTGCACTGGTACAGTGTAGGATTAGTTAAGGAGACAAAAGTCAAATACTTTGGTCATGTCAAAAAGATATGTTGGAGGGTAGAGTAGAAGGAACTAGACCGAGAGGGAAACCCAGAATCAACTGGGAAGAGAATGCATACATGCCAACTGTACAGATTAAAGAGGAACATTCCTCTTTTTGGGAGAAGATAATTATCATTTTAATGCAGGTGTTCCTCTTCCTGTACAAATTTGTCTGTATTATTGAATAGGAGAGTTAGGATTGTTCCTCTTTTTTTTTGAAAATAGCATAATTTGTACAGATTTCTGATTTTCAAATGTTGGCATGTATGAGAATGTCAAGTCGACTGAAACTGCAAGAGTGCACCAGAATGGCAGAAGATTGGCAGAAGAGTGAAATGGAGAAATGCTGCAATCAATCTCTGAACCGGGAGAAGATACTTCGATAGATAGATGATTATTTTGCGGTCTTGGAACTGTAATATCATGTCCTATAGTGGACGAGTTACATTTTGAAATGGTATTGTGAACTTTAAATTCTGTAAAACTTATAATTTGCAAATGAATTTGTTCTTTCATAATGTTGGACTCATGGATGTACTGTATCTATTCTTCCCCCTCATACAGAAGCACAAAAAGAAGCGAAAGAGGAAAGAAGCGTTCAACTTTTCAGCATTGCATCTTGTCCATGATCCTCAAGGTTGGTCTACTGTATTTGAAGAAAAAAAAACATTTTGTAGGGATCAGATTTATTGCTGTGATTTTGGAGTATGATTGAAATGCATGTTTTCTTGGAGGAAGATTATAAGCAAATATGTGTATTTAAAAAAAAAAATGTGTGGTGTTTGCACTCATTTTCAAATTGTAGATTACAGAACTCAATGAACAATTTACAGGAGAAACTCAGCAATACTTTATATCCATGACACAATGATGATGAATGATGATGGTGATTTCATGCGTAGTAGCAAATACCAATTATGTTAATCTGTGATTGGTCCTTTGCCGTGGCATCCTTTGCTATCAAATGCTGTATGAGTGCATCACTGTTGTAATCCATGTACAGCTAAACCTGTATATAAAGATCGCTCAAGGGAAACATAAAAAGAGGTCTTTATGGGCAGGTGGTCTTTAAGTACAGGTTCCTTTAGTACAGGATTCAATGAGAAACCATATTCAAGGGAAACAAAAATAATTGGTCTTTATACAACAGGTGGCCTTTATATACAGGCGGTAGCTAATGCAGGCTTGACTGTATTTGTCTTTTCTTTTTCTCTTTTCTCTCTCTTCAGACTTTGCTGAGCGTCTTTTCAAGCAGCTGGAGAAGACGACGGAGAGGTTTGAAGTGAAGCTGATGATGATCAACCTCGTCTCTCGTTTGGTTGGAATACATCAACTCGTCCTCTTCAACTTTTATCCTTTCCTTCAGAGATTCATCCAGCCATCTCAGAAAGGTCAGACTCGGGTCAAGCCTCATTCTCGTTAACTGCCTCATTGAATAACTCCCTTTGTAGTGTATTTCAGATCTTTATCTTGTGACATACTCATAAGTGAGTAGCTTGATAAGTTTATGAAAAAGTAATCATTAGAATTCAAAATCACACTTTTAAACAAAGAAGAAATTCTTCTTTGGAAACAAAGCATGGGTAATTATTTTACAAAATAGGAAGAAATTAAAAGATCACTGAAATACTTGGCTAAAAGAGACTTGATGTGTCATAATAGAGTAGGATAAAGCATTGGCATGGGCAACTGCTGAGGCATCTCTGTGGAAGAGATTGTAACAAGATAAGGCAGTGCTGAGTCTTCAGCTAAGTGCATGAATTATAGACCATCATTTGATTCTAAGTCATGAAATGGCTGACCGGTGGGGGATTGGGGGTGCAGAGCTGCCAACCATTCCGTTTTTGCCGGAATTACTCCGTTTTTTCCTCCAAATTACGGTATTACGTTTTTTCTTCATAAAATACGTTTTTTAATAATTTTTAATTTTTTTTTTTAATTTAATTTTTTTTTTTTTTTTTTACATACAACACGTCAAACAACTGCCCTAAAATGGTGATTTGATCACAAATTCAATAGAAAACTAATTTTAAAACATACTTGAAGAGAAAAATATTCTCCAAAAAAAATGAAATGCCGATAATACCAAAATAACCATCAAAAAAATTGCCTGCTTGTATGGAAAAAACAGCATGATGAATGAACATTTCTGCATTGGAAGTGTGTCGCGCGTGGTTGTAAGTTTCGTTTTTATGAATCCCTTTTTTTTGCTTGAAATTCCTTTTTTTTGCCATCATGATTCCTTTTTTTGGTCGCACAAGGTTGGCAGCTCTGGGGGTGGGGGTGGTTGGATCAAAATTAATTGTAACAATACCTTTGTTTTATTTGGAGTTATTAAATGGGAAAAATAATATCCTGTGATACCCAGGCTTTAAAGAGGGAATAGTCTGTTTTAGCCCAGGACAAAGTACTTACGAAGTACTTAGCTAGATCAGGTACCCATGTCATCTCTTGTTTCTTGAGCTTTTGCTCTGGAGCACTTTTTCACCATTTTGATGGTTTCACCAGGGGGGTGTTTCATAAAGATTATAAGTCTAACTTAATTCTAAGTTGGACTTAACAATTATGGAAAGCCGTTGGCATCTATGGAAATATTTTGTAAATGTTATTATAAAAGGCATAAAAATGTTGATTCAAATCATTCATATTTTCTATTATCAAGGAGATTTCATGTTCTTGATGTGGAATTTTTTAAAAGTTTAAAAATACTTGAATTTTTGCTTTTGAATATATTTTATTTTTGAGGCTACATATGGCTCTCCATTATTTTAAAGTCCAACTTAGAGTTAAGTTTGACTTAAATCTTTACACACCCCAGGTCTGTAGATTGAAAATATGATATATCAAATGTAATCACGAATAACAAATTTCATTGTGGCTATTTTCATTTTTAGAGGTGACCAAGATTCTGCTGTACACAGCCCAGGCCACTCATGAGCTCGTACCACCCGACATCATTGAATCTGTGCTGAGGACTCTGGTCAATAACTTTGTGACTGAGAGGAATTCAAATGAAGTCATGGCTGTTGGGTAAGTGATTGTCTGTATGTAGCTCCATTCCCATGTATATGCCACGTTAAACCATCGTGGCAAGACATGAATGTCATTTAGCGTTTTGATACTACAGAGAGCTCCACACTGCCTGGGTTCCTTTCAAGCTATCTGAGTGAAATACAATTAAAAAACAATTGAGTTGTGTCTCTGAATTGTATTTATACCCATAAGCATTTAACATACCTTGTTTTCATGTTAAATGCAGTGAGGGAGGTGTGTGCCACATGTCCCGTCGCAATGGGTCCAGAACTGCTTCAAGACCTGACCTTGTAACTGAAGAGTCTCATAACTAACCCACCTTACTGGTACTTTCTTCTCAGATTGAATGCAGTGAGGGAGGTGTGTGCCACATGTCCCGTCGCAATGGGTCCAGACCTGCTTCAAGACCTGACCTTGTAACTGAAGAGTCTCATAACTAACCCACCTTACTGGTACTTTCTTCTCAGATTGAATGCAGGGAGGGAGGTTTGTGCCAGATGTCCCCTCACATTGGGTCCAGACCTGCTACAGGACCTAACCTGGTAACTGAACAGGACCATAGCTAACCCACCTTACCTATAACTAACCCACCTTACATGTACTTTCTTTTCCAGATTGAATGCAGTGAGGGAGGTCTGTGCTAGATGTCCCCTTGCAATGGGTCCAGACCTGCTTCAGGACCTGACTCAGTACAAGAACTACCGTAGCAAGTCCGTCATGGCTGCTTCAAGATCTCTCATCCACCTCTTCAGGAAAACCAACCCAGAGCTTCTCCACAGAAAAGACAAGGTTAGTGTGTGTGTGTGCGCGTGGGGAGGGGGGAGGGGGTGATGGAAATCATCAGACTACCAATTTGTCTGGTTTGAAGCCAGAGAAGCATTAAAGAGAAGGTTAAGTTCTGGAAAGATGTTCACTGAAAAGCGTGGCTCTTCAAATGCCTTAATATGGCATGTAACATCATAAAAATCAGGACTTTTTTTTACGCCACATGTTCGTGTAGTCCCATATACATCTTTCTCTGTACAGTGCTTGTAACTTTACCAAGACTGGGCCAAATTTCTTATCATTTTGATGATTCCAGAACCTTGCAGTACACACCAATACTTATGTACAATGTTTCTTTCACAATGCAATCGCATGACTCGAACTCATATTTAATGCCCTTCTTGCTCTCAACACATGATTAGCTAAATGCTTTATGTTGTGAAATATAGATCATTCACTTTAGATGTTTGACTTATCGCTGCAATGTGAGGAATTTTGAAAGTTGAGCATGCAGAGTAACATCTTTCCCCAATTAAGAAAACATAGCAAAACATATTAATATCATGTCTTACAATATCCTTGGCTTGTAGGTCAATTATGTATGATTGTTTTTAGTTGATATCCCTGATAAATTTCGCTAGCACCTGGAATTTCTTTTAAATATGTTTGCGGGTGATACCTCCCAACTGTTTTGATGTCAAGGAATGCCTTCTGAGCAGTTAGGAAGGATGATTTCCTTATGCTCCCAACATAGGGTTTCCAGCTTTTCTGGAAAATCAGGGAAAACCTAGAAAATTAGTTCCCTTTTTACCATTCAAAGAAAAGTCAGTAAATTTGAGAAAAAATATACTAAAACAAGGAAAACTTCAAGGGATTTATTTGGCCCCTAAAGCAAAGAGTCGGTCTCTAGTTTTTTGCCTTACATGTATGTCCAAACAGCATATCCACTGGACATGTAATATACCTTGTATGCCATATTGCCTGTAGTACCGATTGTTGATGGTGTTTCCACTGGAAGTTAATTGTAATTTGAAACCCCCATCAGGGATAATCCAGGATTAAATCAGGGAAAAAGTGGGTATTTTAGTTTCTATGAAATGCTTGAAACTCAACTCTGCTGTTAACAAATTTTTAAATTCAATATTTGATTTTGTTTTGATTTCAGGGTAAGCCTACAGAGCAGTCCACGGAGGCGAAAGCCAAGGAGTTCGGAGAGCTGGTAGCGCCAGACTTCATCCCCGGGGCGGAGGTGTTAGGTGAAGAGAAAGAGGAAGATCAGGACGATAAAGGTATATCGATTTCTTAAGTTTAAAAAAAAAAAAAAACCTCTTTGGTCGGACTATGATACAGTCAGACCTGTCTATAGCGACTGCCCAAGGGAAACACAAAAAGTGGCCTTTGTAGACAGGTGGTCTTTGTGGACAGGTTTCTTCAGTACATGATTCAATGAGAAACCATTTTCAAGGGAAACAACAAATGTGGCCTTTGTAGACAGGTGGTCACTAAAGCAGGTTTGACTGTATATTTGTTTATATGTAATGAGTGATTAATAAGAATGGCGCGAGTTGACACATTGTTTTTCATGATTAAGTGACTTATTTTAAAAGGGACCATTCACCCCCAAAATGAATTGTATAATTGATTAAAATGTAAAATCATACACCGGAGTGTTGGCTCAGTCAGTAGAGCATCCGCCTCACAACCGGGAGGGGGTGGATTCGAACCCCGGCTGCGTCATACCAAAAGACGTTAAAAGATGGGAGTTGTTGCTACCTTGTTTGGCGTTCAACAATAAGGGATAGAGCAACGTCGATCTGGCGCTGCTCAGTGGCTGCCGGGCTCACGATCAATTGGGCAAAAAGAATTTCCGTTTCGGTTTAATAAAATTTTGAGTGGACTATTAGGCTATTATTATTATTATTATTATTATTATCTAAAAACAAATGGGGTATTCAAATGTTGATAATTCAAATGGTTAATAATAATAGAGGGAGTAAAAAATTAAACATAAATGTAACCCAAAATAGATATCATCAAATCAATGATCCTGCTCCCTATAATAATAATAATAATAATATTGGATATTTATATAGCGCACATATCTACCATGCATGGTGCTCAAGGCGCTCCAACTATTACCCCGGCTCCACTAGGCTACCATATCGGCGCTCACCGCATTCAAGGAATTCTTTCCTGTCGGAACCCATTTAACACCTAGGTGTAGAGCGGCAAATGTAGATTAATGTCTTGCCAAAGGACATGAGTGCTGCTGGAATTCCATAGGGAATGAAGTGCACAGAACATTTTATTTAATAGATTTTTAACTGACCTTATTTTAGATGGATGGGAGACGGCAAGCAATGATTCCCATGACAGCGAAGACAGCTGGCACAACGTGATGCATTCTTCAGACGATGAGGGCGACGCAAAGGAGGGAGCGGAGAATCCTGCCACCAACCTAACGATGGAAGAGAAAGTCACTCGAGCCACGGCCATCAGTCAAACCAGGATACTGACACAAGAAGACTTTCAGGTTCGTTGACCTATTGACCCCAAAGTGAGCCCTGCAAGTGGGCTAATCATTTGTACTTCTTTATTTGATAACTTTTAATCTGATTTAATGTGTTGCAAATGCTTATACCTTTGTAAGCATGCATTTCAAATGGTTTTTATCAAGAGAGTTGTCTTGTGCTTAAAGGCGCATATAAGTGGGCTCTCGTGGGGATTACACCATTCGGGTGTTTACTCAATGACAGGTATTGTCAATCACCAGGATTACCCTTCAGTTTCATGACTAACAGGCTTTATGTAATGCTCTGCATTTTCCACCATCCCCCATATGGTAAAGTCATTATCTTACATTTCTTTCACTCAAAATCTCTTTGATAGTCTAGGGGGTATTTCTTGATGGGACTAAGGGTTTACTGTGTGCGAACATTAATGGTGTTTCAACATGAAAACTGCCGACCAGCCCACTTTAACAGATTGATTTCTCTCTCTCTCTAAAAAAAAAAAAAGAGAGATAGAAAAAGAGGGTAGTATGTATTTTTTTTGATGTAATCCAAGAGTAAATAAATGTAAATATAGTAGAAAATGAAGGCAATACAGTGATTCAGATATTCAAACTTTCACCTAAAGGCTGATTTGGGCAGTGTCATCCTGCAACTTCTTTATTTGCATTTATGTTGCCTAATTCAATCATGTGCTGTATAATATTCTATCATAATTTCTTTTGAAAATATGAAGCGAAAAGAACATTATAAGGCAACATTCACCTGTGGGACTTGTTGAAAGATTTTTCTGATGTTCACATTTTAAAGGTATCGTTTAACAATGTTAAATCTGAGATGCATGGCCCTACATGTTATCAGTGTCTGTGATATGGTGTAATATTAAAGCCCTAACAAATTCCCGCTTCAATATGATCATGAAGTGCTTCAAAAAAGTAAAAACCTTTGAGTGATCAGTGTTACCATACTCATTTTCCCCAATAGAAATTTTGATTTCTAATCACAAATGTCTTAATAACCAGACAGGTGATTGGCTTGTAAAAGTCATGGAATTCCTGACTGACCTAAAGGTTTATAATTATGATTGCAGCATGAGCTAAATCCAGGTTTTTGTTAAAAATCTGGGGCAAAGATACCCAATCCCTTTAAGAATTCTTATCCACCAGTTTGATTGCATTGCATTTTCCAGCTTGCTCACCTTGACTGTTGCTCCCTCCATGCTTTTCTATATTGTAAGAACACCCTGCAATGAGAGGACTAATTGAGGAATTCATGTTTCAATTTTTGCAGGCAATACGCACGGAGCAGGTGCGGAAAGAGCTGGCCAATGCGCCCAAGGCCAAGGCGGGGCACAAGAGGAAGAACGTGGAGATAAGCAGCGATAAGAACCAAGGAGGAGAGCTTCTCTCTCTCAACCAGATTGAATCCATTCATTACAAACCCAAGCACGACAGAGAAACAAGGATGGCTACCCTCATGGTAAGGTCCACTAACTTTATAATTGCAAAGACTTGTCAAAAATCAACTCAAAAGGGTCATTTTAAAGGCATTTAACAATGTTAAACCTGAGATGCATTGCCTTACGTGTTATCAGTGTCTGTGATATAGTGTAATATTGAAGCCCTAAAAAAATTGCGCTTCAAAATGATCATGAAGTGCGTCAACAAAATAAAAATCTTTGAATGACCGGTTTTACCATACTCATTTTCCCCAATAGACTGTAGTGTTATAAAAACCGTAAGGAAAACGCAAAATTTGATTTCGATTTCCAATCCTAAATATCTTGATAATCAGACAGGCGATCGGCTTGTAAAATTCACGGGTCGAATCTGACTGACATGAGCACTATACAAGAACCCATTATTATTATTATTATTATTATTTATAATTATGATTGCAGCATGAGCTAAATCCAGGATTTTGTTTCAGAATCTGAGGCAATGTTACCGAGTCACTTTAAGACCCTGCTTTGGGTCCCACAGAAATCATGGTTTCATATTATTTCGATGTAATGTTCGCTTATTTCAAAAGATGATGGACAAGGCCATTGAAATGGCCTTCTGTCTATTAAAAAAAAAAGTAAATGCAATTGTGTTCCGTGCTGTTGGAAAGGAAATACTAGTTTTGGTTGTTCAAAAATTTGATTGTTTTGATGATAACAATAATGATAGGAGAAATCCTTTTGGTACATGTAAAGTGGAAAAAGAAAGAGGGTAGGAATTACTCATATAAAACTTAAAGGGTTGTTGGCGAAGACAAAGACGGAACAAGTGAACGTACTGCTACACCCACTTACTCAAAATATACCTGTTTATTATTCTCTATTCAGCATCCTACAATATCCTACTTGCTGCCAGACCTTAAATTGTTACCACTAAACAAACAAAATCTTTCTTATGGCTTTACTTCTTTCTACTGAACTTAAGGTTGCATGGGAAGGAACTCACAACGCCAGTGTACTATGACTGCCCTTATTCCATATGAGAGGCATAGGATGTCATTTTTTTTTCTGGGGGGGGGGGGGGTTTCTCCTTCTCCTGAATCAGTAGAGGCTAAATGATATAAACAACTTCAAATAGGCAATTTGGGGATGTTCATTGGTTCACCGAACACACCAGTCATGACGAAATCATGCACATTCAACCAATGATCCTTACAAAAATTTCTTCCTGTATGTAGGAACTGTAAGAGGCATTGATCCGTGTTAAAAAAAAAGAAATACAACTTTTGTCAGTAAAATACAACTTTGGGGACTAAAGAATACAGTTTTTGAACTCAAGAGGTTGGCAGGACTGCTGGAATGCAAAATGATGTATACAACTTTTTTTCCCCCCTCTTTATCTTGATTTTGAGGCTGGACGCGAAGGGCGAGAAAAGTTTGGAAGTAAGAGGCAGAAGATGAACCCCCATGCAAGTACTACCAACAAACAGAAGACAAAGAACAAACCATTCATGATGTTGAAACAGAAATTTGACATCAAGTCCAAATTCAAAAGATCCTTCAGAGAAAAACAGGTAAATAGTCATTCAATCCAACGACCAGGGTAATAATAATCGCAATGTAAAGTGCTTAGAAACATACTTTTAGGTACTATACGAATGTGACTATTATTATTATAAGTTCATGCTGTCCTCAAATTTGTTTATGCTTTTGTCTCTCCTCATCAAATTCTCTTGCTCTTTGTATTCACATTGGTGTTTCATATTTTTCAATTTTGTCTTTTAAATGGAAATCAGTTTCTTGGGAATTCAATTGTTCTTTGTACATATGTAAGTTAAGTATTTTTTTTTAGTGTTCCCTAATCATAACAATCTCATTCTGAATGTGAAAATTTGTAATGGGAATTTGTTATAACAAGGGTATGGGAACCATAAGAATTTCTTTGTGATATCAGGTATCTTGTTTTATCAGAACTCTTTATCTGAAGTTTTCTCCGAAAATACCTTTTGATTGATATGCGTTCTGAAACATATTTTGTCTATACAATCTGAAATAAATATATGGTATTGATCAAGTTTAATATCAAGAAACATCTGTTATTTATTTTCCAGTTTCTATATAGAAATCTGGTGAAACTAGATAAAGTGCCTAGTGCCCTTATTACCATCCCATTGTCTTTACTTTGCTCCTATAATATTTCATCTGCTTGGAGCTAGAAAGGCAATAATTCATTTACTTATAAATGGAATCAACACCCTTCTGGTTCTGAAGAGATGAATTACCCCCTCCCTCACTTTCCCCCTTTTCTTTTGTCCCTTTGGAATCAAATCTTGATCAGTGTACCCAATTTTTGTTCTATTTTCAGAAAGCGCTCAGAGACTCCCTCTTGAAAAAATCCAAAAAGGGGAAATACTGATGAATGTGACAACAAGGTTTGATAGAAGGACACATGGGATGACATAGTGTGCTCCTGAAGCAATGAACAGTCTTCCTTAACATGGAGGATAAAAAACGGGATAACAAGTGCTGCTTGTAGAAGGTGCGGAGGATAATGTTCCAGGTTTCACAAGCTTTGGAGAGTGAAAAAGAGACCCCAAAACCGGAGTCCAAAGTGAAGAATCCTCCAGTGCTTGTTTCCATTTTAAAATATAAGGAAATAAAGGCAAAACGAAAACACACTGCGTTGCTGGTTGAAGAAATCATCATTGCCTTCATAGCTGGGCTAGAATACAAGATGTACAGATCACAGTCCAAGAGGAACCATTTTAAATTTTATGAAATGTAGAAGGGCGCTGACATATTTATCTCATTTAATTTTTAGCCAGAAGGTTGTTCCATGAGACGATTTTGACAGGAGAAATACTGAGCTGGATGATAAGACATTTTGGCATTGGAGATCATGTGGTAACAAACCATAATTTGGGAACTATCACTTGGCTAAAAAATATTTGAAATGTCACCTAATTTGTATTTTAAACTCCAATTATTTGTTTAGCATTTATTGAGCATTTTAAACGTTTATTTGCCAGTCATACGAGCTATTGATGGAGAAATAATTTCTATTAGTCTATCACAAATTCTTATGATTTGTATATACATGTTATATTGAAATATATTCAATAAATTAATTGTACAATATTTTATTTTCATATTTTGTATCATTTTATCTCATGCTATATGATATTTTGATTGTATTGGTTTTTCATTTTGGAAGAAATGCCTTCAAGATTGGTTTTCATTGTAGATGTCAAGTAATGGTGATAGTGATAATGACAATGATGAATTTAACGATGATGATGATGTTAGTGATTACATGTATGTTGATGATGGTGATTATATTGATGATAGTAATGATGATGGTGATAATATTGATGATTGTGATTATATTGATGATGATAGTGATGATGGTGATTATATTAATGAAGATCATGATTATATTTATGATAGTGACGATGATGGTTAGTTTATTGATGATGATGGGGATTATATTGATAATGATGATGGTGATTGTGATGTGATGGTGATTGTATTGATGATGATGATGTTGATGATTATATTGATGATGAATAGTGATGATGATTATATTGATAATGATGATTGTGATGGTGATTGTATTAATGATGATGGCGATGGTGATTATATTGATGATGATGTTGGCGATGGTGATTATATTGATGATGGTGATTATACCTGGCAGGAATTAATTCCTTGAAATGCTGGAGCGCTGTAATGTCAGCTAGGCTAAAGCCCGGGTAACAAATAATGCGCCTTGGAATAGAATTTCTAGATAGACGGCGCTATAGAAATACCTATAATTATTATTATTATTATTATATTGATGATGATGGTGATGGTGATTATATTGATGGTGACGATGATGGTGATGATTGTGATGGCGATTGTATTGATGATGGCGATGGTGATTATATTGATGATGATGGTGGTTATATTGATATTGATGATGATGATGACAATGATGGTGGTGGGGGTAACACGTGAACCATCCATGTGAGATGCGTTACAGTGTGTGCGAGAGAGAAAGAGAGAGAGAGAGAGAGAGGGAGGGATAGAAAGATTCTAGGATTCAGTGAAGGGTAAATGCATTAAATTCTTACGAAATGATGCTGAACATGTGACCCTGTCTTCTTCATATGACGTCATCGTGAGTAAAGAATGAGTAAAGTAAATATGTAAACGAGTTGATAAGATATTAAGTTGATATGTTTGCCCCCCCCCCCAAATCCTATTCTTGATGATGCAGTACATTTTGATGAAAAATCCCCCAATAAAAAAAAGAAAACGTACACACCATGGGTGTCAAATGTTTTAAAAATAAATCGGGAGCACGTACACACAAGTCATGTAGGGTAACATTGAATAAGTGTGAATGCGTTCTTTGAAAAGAAATATAGTGTATGGACCGATATATTTAACGACCCTTTACGATGAGTGGAAAAGGCGTCAAAAAAGGTCAGGCAATTAATATGGCGCTGGTGTCGATGAAAAGAAGAAAATACAAATATATACTTCTGAAATCTCATACGACTGGACCTTGAGTTTCCCTAGGGACCATGGCATTCTTTGTAAGATTGAGAGATTCATTTAAAGAAATAAAAAAAAAAATGAAAGGACGTTGAATAATAATATTTATAAAGTAGTACATGAAAGGGCATCTGACATCATCTATTTGATCAGAGTTCTCGATTACAATGTTTAAAAATAATCGGCGTCATCAGCCTACAGATGATTTATATATTATATATCAACCGTCAATGGGTAAATATATTCAAAGCTGAGGAGAAATAACACAAATGGCAAATATATCGAGGGAGGGGCACATTTGTCACTTTCGGAGGGCACTCTATGGGGCACTTTTGTTTGTTCTACCCACCACCCCGCTTCCGTTCCTGATATCAATGTTTGTTTGTATTCTATCTAGTATACCTCTCCGATGAATGATTGGAGAAAATAAAGCTACTCGAGTGAAACGAGCGTTAGTCGACTGTTACTTATGTACAACTGAGCTATCATCAGGACGTCATCGCAAGTTTTATCCGATATAGACATTATTATCGGTGATCGGTTACACTGTAAACAAGTTCGGCATCAATAGTCGTCTGTTTTTTGAGTCATAACACACTCGTACTTTTTCCAACGTCATTTTTGGCGCCAAAACAATACGAGATTTCTGTTCAGTGTAAAAACGGCTAAGGTTTTCTGCATTGCCATGGTGAATGACGTGTCGTGATAAATTAAGCGGATCGGATCGAAGCGATGACAGCGTTTCGGATGAATGGGCAATACATGAATGATAGTCAACTTCTGATTTGGAATGTCAGAATGTCATTATGAAGAATAATTTCGAAAGAAGTACGCGTTCTTAAAGCCTGGTTGGATTGATTTCGTGGGAAATTCTCTGATATTTGTCCTGCACTTTCATTCAGACGAGGATTGAAAAAGGTTAGTGATTTTAAACTTTTGCTCACGAATTTAACATTAAAAAAAGAACTAGCCACATACACTTTAAGTTTTGTTCTGATTTTTGCGGTAACAGTTTAATGTGATAAAACATGTGTGAGCTTAACTTTGAATAAATTAGGCCTGTATAATAATGATTGAAATACAGAATGGGATTTAAAAAAATCACAGTGAGGGAGAAAAAAGAAAAGGAGGGAACCAGATCTATATAGGGCCATGTGTTTTATTGTGACCTTCCATATTATGTTGTACTACTGTTGTATTTATATGTGTATGGCATTCATTGAACTGTATTCACAAATTTTACAAATACTTTTAAAATCGACATTTGCAAATGTATCTCGCCAACCCTCTTTTCATTCAATTTCTTAAATTGTGAAAATAAACGTAAATATTTCATTCGTTATTATGTTAGATATTGCATGCTTACTATGATTATCATTAGAATCCCATTCGTGGATAAAACTATTTGTTTAAAATGTTCCTGCCACCAAACACATCTATATCTCACTGCGCGTAAACATCGCTGGTGTAATTCACAATATTATATATGTTTACTGATTGCACATTATCAAAACTTTATTTCGATTTCAAATTTATCTTAATTGAATTATCTTACAGTTACGATATAAGCTTACTTATATGTACATATATTCAAACAAAGTCGAATTAGTAAAAATGCACAAATTAAAACAAAAGTAATCAATTTATAGTAAGTTACGACTAACTTTACGTAAATCACATCACAATTCATGGAACCACAACAATTTTAGCTTATATATTCGAGAATCGAAATCTAACCAATGTTAGATAAAACATGAGACTAGACCCCATCTAGATTAAAACCCAACAATTACGATAAATACAATGTTAGATCTACGGTACCTTCTCTTCTAAGTCCACTCAACAGTTAGATCATCTCAGGATAGATTAATTATTCATGAAAGGAGCTGGTGCTTCACTTTTTGCGGCTACGCCATTGATTTTGTGAGCCTATAAGTAAAATGAACATCTACTCTGTCCTATAAAAATAATCCACTTATAGGGAGTCTTGTGATCAAATACATTGCCGAAATGAATATTGTGGCACACTGGATAGGTACCCGGTTCGAATCCTTGCAATATGATATCATTTGGTAAAACTACAATCTACACTTACCGTTTTTTACCCAGGAGAGGTAACTGGGGACTCGATAGGAAGAGATTCTTTGCATGCTTAAACTTTAAAGGCCTTATCCTGGCGGATCAGCTAAAGCCGGGGTAATAATAATGATACTTCGTATTAAGCACAACAGGGTATATAGTAGTTGCGCTATGTATATACATCTGTTATTATCATTATCTATGTTAATTAACACAACTATGTTATTATCCTTATAATTATTATTATCATTACAATTATTATTGTTTTATTATTATTATATTAATCTTGTTCTTATTCTTTTTGTAATGATTATAATTATAATGATAATAATAATTATTATCATTATTGGTTATAGTAGTAGTAGTAATTAGTAGTAGTATCAATAGTAGTATAGTACCAGCAGTACAGTGGTAGTATTGACCTTCCCCACTCCTTTCCTACCCACCCCTTCACTGCACGTCATCCGCGCCGTTGCTCTAGCGCTCGTACATGTTCAATTAGCCATGAACCGGTTTTTCCATCTCGGTGAATGTACAATTTGTGAATTGCTCTCAAGAGGCAATGCGTTCTCCGAAGTGACATTTGAGGATCTATAATATCTTTATGATTTGATTTGTCCATATGGAAGAGGGCTAGAAGATGGATTGTCCAGCTGAAATCACCAGAGAGCGTTTCCTAGCAATAGCTACGTTGTAGGGATTTCCCCCCATGTTTAACATGAAATTAATTCTTATCATTGCGCAGTCTTTTCAAAATGAGACCAAGCAAACTATAAAGAGATGGTAGTATCAGAAATGTCAGTGAAATACTAGTTCAGTTGAATTTGATTCTTTCCATTATTTTATCAATGTGTTTTTTCATTGTTTTACCTTGTTTACTAAATCCTTTACAGTATTCAAATAAAATATATTCGCATATCTTGTATCTTATGTAGATTATGACATTACAGCTATTTTGTATACACTGAAAGATTGACGGTTGATTTATGAAAAATGTCATGGTCATATAAATCTCGATCAAAAGAATATTGTTCACTTTACTTTAGATTGTTTAATGATCAATTACATGTACGTGCAGAAATGTAGCGGGGGCGGGAGGTGTTGGTTCGAGTCTAACGAGATATTAAAATTACGGGGGAGCTATGTCTCGATGATGGTCTTGTAATTTTCATCTCTCGTCCCCCCTCTCTCTCTCCGTCTTTGCTTTCCCCGTTAACCTTACGGATTGGGGGCTTTGTATCCAAGTTCTCCCTGATTGTAGCTATATCACCGTACGTTTGTTTCATAACGACTGTTCTCTCATATTTCATTATTACGAATATTATATGGTATGATGACGCGCTTCATTCTCTATTCCATTCTATCACGTTTTTTTTTCCAGATGCAAAGGGCAACCTATTCGATTCGATTTCTGTGAGGTATCCTCGTGAAAGACAATTCTTCACAGTTTCTTAAAAACGTACATACCACAAGTCCACTTTAAACCAAGGTAAACTAAAAACAGGAGAGCATCATGGGATCGCTCTTTAGGGAATGCAAGAATGGATGGATCGTGGTCGTCGGCCGATTCATCAGCGGCTTCGTCGAGGTTGGGACGGTGAAGAGCTTCGGCGTACTTCTGCCCGAGATAGTGACACAGCTCAATGCCACGTCGGGAAAGATTGGGCTTGCATTTGGACTTTGCCATGGACTTACATTTGGTTTGGGTAAGTGTCTTGACCATGTTACTCAATTCGGGAGAATAATTTTTTGTTTGTTTTGTTTTTATTATGCAACACGATCGCAGAGACTTTCGAATAATAAACTCAAGAGCAATTTCAATGCCCTACTGTATATTCTATAGAAATCAATTTCAAATTACGTAATACATTGTCGTGATATAGTCAGGTTCTATAGACCTACGTCTTTGAGTTTTGAGGACACGGCGGACAAAAGCACGAGGACCAATTGTTGTTGTTGTTGTTGTTGTTAGTTTTTATGGCGTCTTCAATCGTCGTTGCATGATTTCCACCAAACTTTCTACATATACTTATCAAGCCCAAAGCTTCATTTTCCTCCACAGAACTCACTATAAGTTGCATCACTTCTTCAGAGTATATCATGCGAATGTATTCAAGTTCTAAGCCTGTTTGTGTGTATTACATTGGCATTAAAGTTCTAACTTTAAAAAATAATCTGTTATACCATGTATGTATAATAATCATGGCAATAGCTATACTTTCTCTTAAAATTCCATACATTAAATCACGTCTTCATGGCTAATGCTAGTTTGTGCAATTAATCATCATGGCAATAGCTATACTTACTATACTAAAAGAAATTAATTAAATCACGTCTTCATGGCTAATGTTAATGTATCCAATTGTTATTTAGCTCTTATACTCTGCCTACGTACATTGGCATCAGTATGTAAACTCTCAAGAACTATGTTTTTAAAATTAATTTATAACATGTTAACTAACATCATGCCCATATCTATGTGTTTCCTCCAGAAAACTCACTAAGCATCCTAAAATAAGTTGTCTTCATTGTTAATTATGCAACGTAATGTATTTTCTGGGTTTGGGGCTTATACGGGACATTTAAAACTTGTACTCTAAAAGTAATGTATCTATGTAGGCCTATAGTACTCGACTTATCTACTTATACTTGCCATGCCTGCAACTATACATGTTTTCTGTGATAGCCGTCCTTCTGCAAATTTCTTAACGAGTGATCGGTTACACTTTGTTATAATGTCAACATTTCTTTTATTATTATTGTGTAAACATTCGAAAAAATTGTTATATTTTGTGTCGCTGAAATGTTATTTGATATTTAGAAGAAAATAAATTCAATCCAATTCAATTCTTCTTCACAGTACCCTTTGAATTGAATCATGTCTTTATCATGTTTATGATTAATGCTAATTCATGCACGTTCTCTCTTTTACTGGTATTACATATCCGTAGATTTTTTTTACAAATGTATGATTTACATTTTAGGCTTTTGCTTGCTACAGCTTAAGTTTTCTGCAGGCGATATTGTTTAATCGAAGAAATGTTGATTTGAATGATTATAATTATTATAATAATTGCGATAATAATATTGTTTAAATTTCATTGTCAGTGATTGACAGTGGAATTCGAATATTTTGAAACATTGTATATAGGCGAGAATGAACAACAAGTTTGAATTAAATTTTTGTAGAATTTATAAATCTTAGTTAGTACATATATCATTATTTTGATAAAATTATGGCACACTAAATCGATTCATATTTCATTTCGTACGTACGTTGTGGTTATTTATGCAAATTCCCTTTAATTACCAAATAATTGATGACAAGGGTGTATAGAAGGACTTCAGGTTTTCAAGTAACAACACATATATGCTTTAAAAAAACGTTCAATTATATGATATGAATGAACGACGTATGAAGGTATGAGTGACGTGATTAAGTTATCAATTAATATACAAAGGCCCATGCCCGAACCCTTTTAAAAACCGAATGAATTAATTGTTAATGATTACACATCAAAATATACCCCCTTTAGTAGGTTTTTGTTCGTCCTTTCTAATGTTAAAGACAAAGTACACGTTAAAATATAATAATCCTATGTAGCTTTTTTCTTGTAAATTAGCATGTACAGATTTGAATTTGATACCCCTTTGTTTGCTCGTCAAATATATGTTTAATTGCGCCCCTACTCGATTTAAGGCGTAGAACAAAATTAGTCACACGGGGATTTTCAGCTGTGGGTCCTTAGTATGAATAAACCAATACATCAAATCAAATCAAATCAAATAAGATTTTAGGGAAAAAGCTTTAATATGTAATTCCTCTTATAGCCCAACTGTCCTACTTGTAGCTACTTGCTCCCTCTATATAGAAAACTTCCCTAATCGGTGCCTCTTGGTCCCCCATGATCCTCTATTTCTTATGTTATTTAAGAGCTGAGTTGATGAGATAGCCACCTGTCAGTGACCTCACTGTGTGGTCTAATCCCTCCTAGCCACACTAGTGTTGATAAGCTTGAAAGACAATGGGATAAAAAGATCATGGGATGTGAGCACTGGTCTTCCTTAGTCGATTAAATGTATAAAAAGAGAATTAATATTGAATAAATAAATGAAAATGAATATTAGAAAAAATACACGACATAAATAATCATGTTAATTAAAGGAGGTTATAGAAAGGGATCGAGGTGTCTTTTCAATGATGTTCTTTTGCCACTCTTTTCCTTTCCCCTCCTTTTTCATCAGCATTTTTATCTCCCGCTCTTTCATGGGATGTGGGCGTTACCCCCACAACTGAACCGCTAATTCCAGTGGTGATTCTACACTCTGTTAATCAATTTCTTTATTCTCCGCTGTTTTCGATTGTATTTCCAACCACTGATGTTGTTAACATTGCCTCAGATTCTAAAAAAAAATCCTGGATTTAGGTCATACTGCAATCATAATTATACAACTTTAGGTCAGTTAGGAATCCCGAGACTTTTACAAGCCAATCGCCGGTCTGATTATCAATATATTTATGATTGGAAATCGAAATTTTTGAAAAGTTTTCGTTTTCCTAACGTTTTTGTTTAACACTTCAGTCTTTTGGGGAAAATGAGTATGGTAAAACCGGTCAATCAAAGATTTTTACTTTTTTGAGGCACTTCATGATCATTTTGAAGCGCAATTTTTTAGAGCTTCAATATTACACCATAATTATCACAGATACTGATAACACGTAGGGCCATATCTCAGATTTAACCTTGTTAAACGATGCCTTTAACCCCATAGGTCCATTGACGAGTGCTCTATACCGATGGACGCAGAGCCGCTGGGTGATGGTGATGGGTACCTTAATAGCAACCATCTCTATCACACTTGCATCCTTCGCTACCGATGGGAGCCACCTTCTGATTGCACTCATCTTCACGGGTGAGTGACAGGCATGCATGCACGATGGAGAGTGAGAGTTCCTTTTCACCTGTGCCTCGCTTAAATAAACCAGTTTACTATAACATATTTAAATGTAATGCATCATTTAAAAACAAAGGTTATTCTTTAAAGCTTGAAAGCTTGCCCGAGGCTTGCCCGACATAGCAACAAGTTATGTAAGTAGACTGGATTCCAAGTATTGTAGTTCATTCATTAATGACAGGTTGATGGAATAACTCATCAATAGGTCCCAAGAAAGAAACATCCATCAATTTGATTATGTTAGTAAATCGGTCGTTTCATTTGTAATCAAGACAATTTTGGTTGCTCAGAGAGTTTTTTAGTGGGGTGGTGGTGGTGATGTATGTGTGTGTGTGTGTGTGGGGGGGGGGGGCTCTTGAGCCTCCCAAGCTCCCTATTAGAATCGTTACTGGTAATTGATTATCACTCTTATCAAAATGTACCCAAGGAAATTGTTAGAGACGAGGGGTGTGGTGATCTTTTAGTGGTGATGGTGCTGGGGGAGGGGGGTAACGCCCCATTAGAGATTTTCATCGGCATTTTCTGAATTTTGATATTGACAGTCGGCAAGACGCAAAAAGATGACCTCTTTATTTTACTTGAACGGGTCTTTGAAACCCCCAGCGGAAAAGTTGAGAATCTGACGACCAGTATCAACCATTTCCGGCAAATCAGAATAAATCTGATATCCCTTTTCCGATTTTTCCTTGTTGAAAATTATTTTGGGGAATATTTTTTTTAGGGAACACTTCTACTTAAAATGGAACAGCAATTATCCTGAGTATACGTGTGTGCTACAGAGGTAATTTATAACTTAAAGTAAAGAAAAATTATGAATTTGTCCTCTATACAGTGGCAGTTTCAAATTCTGGCTATGTAATGTTAATGTCTATTACTGGCGTTATTAATGCATACCTCGGAAGTGAGAGATCACCCTTCTGTTCTTAGTATATTAGGTTCCCTACTAAATTTAAATTATTACGTTTGCCTATCATATTTCCCATAAGTCAGGGAGATAGGAATCAATCTTCAAGAATCTCTCAGGTTCCCTTTGACGAGGTGCCTGAACGTGATCAAACAGCGCCATCCTTCTAATACCTTCTTTGTAAACCCGTGTTTCTCTCTCCCAGGACTTGGGTACTCATTAATGTGCCTACCAACCATCATGGCGCTCAACAAGCACTTCGTCGACCGCTTCGCCCTAGCCTATGGTGTCGCTCAGACCGGCCCGGCTGTCGGTATGATCGTCCTGCCGGTCATCACTGAGAACCTGGCTCATGGTTTCGGCTGGAAAGGCGCCCTCTTCCTTCTAGGTGCCATCAACTTCCACATGATGATCACGGCTGTGGTCACCCGGGAACCCGAGCATGTTTATGGGCACTGGCGGAGAAAGAAAACTAGTGATCCAGATGATATGGAGAGCAAGAGAGCACGGTTCGAGAAGGATGCATGTAACCTGAAGGAAGTCAAGTCTCTTGGAGCGGCAGTATTGTTGAATGGTGGAGCGGAGGAAATCCCGTACCAGCAACGCGATGGGGCTAAATATGGCAGCTGCATGAACCTGTCATCAAATGTGTCCAAAGCGGCGAGAAGGAATTCTTTCTTGATGAGAAAGTTCAAATCTTGTGACGAGGAAGACATGGCGATTATGTCCGATGATGAATTCAGTACGCCTAAGCCGAGCCTTCGCGACAAATCTGAGAAACGGAAGCCGTATCACAGATATGGCAACGATACCGTCAACTGTAATGACAAACAACCACTTTTTTCTGATAGTCGTGGTAAATACTACGGTAAAGAACACTGGGCATATGAAATCAGGAAGCTGAGTTACGTCTCAGAAGAGCATGAGTCCGTTGATAGCCGTGAGAGACTGAGGAAAGGCGATACTTCGCGATCATCCTGCAGTTCTTGCTTGAGCTCCTGCAAGTCTGGTGCCATGTCCGTCGTCCGGTTCCTAGACCTCGAACTCATGAGAGACGCACCGGCTTTGATCGTCCTGCAGCTTTCGTTCATCCTTCTCACTTCCGTCCATGTTGGTTGGATGATCTTCCTGGTACCCCACGCTATCGCAAAAGGCATCCCATTGGAGAGTGCTGTCTTCCTATCTTCAGTTGGCGGGGTCGGTAACCTGATCGGTCGAATCGTCCAGGGGCCTATTGTGGACAGACGACTCTTGACGGGTGTCCAGCTTTCCATCCTGCTATCCATTGTCAACGCAATCACATTCGCGATAGATCCGTTGCTGCAGACCCTACCTGTTCTCTGCGCCGATGCCTTCTTCAGTGGACTGTGTAGTGGCGCTTTGATCCCACTTGTAGCTATATGTGTCAAGGAGGTTGTTCCCAGGGACAGATTCGCCAATGCTGTGGGTCTCGTGTCACTCTCCTACGGCATAGGAGAACCTCTTGGTGGTTATTTAGCAGGTAAACTGTATATGTTTTTTGGAAATATTATTCTTTAATGGTGTAGAGGTGTTGTGGTCGAATGGATCCGTCCCCGGATTGTGGATCACAAGGTCCGCTGTTCGAGTCCCGCCGCGGCACACTAATGTCATTTGACAAGACATTGATCTACATTTGCCACACTCGACCCAGGTGATGTAAATATGTATCTGGCAGGAATTAATTCCTTGAAATGCTAGAGCGCCGTAGTTGCAGCCATGCTAAAGCCGGGGTAATAATTGATGAGCGCAAAGAGTGTCAAGTCTCACAGAATAAGAACCCATTAATATTATTATATGATACAGAAGCACAGCTGTAAGTGCGCATTAAACTAATGAATCGTGGTGTATCTACCCCCTTTTCGACCAATGTTCACTACCTCGTAAATAAAATAAATCTGTTTGCTCGAATGGTATGAGAGTCCTCAGGAAGTAATATTATCAAGCAAGAGAGAACTGTTTGTTTTCATTGCAATAGAATCTGTATAAAAACATAAAAAAGTTACATTTTCAGTTGTAATAGGTCCGTAAGTGGAGTACTACTTTAAAGTAATGTTTCACGTGTAAAAAATTCTGTTTCCATCTGATATACAAAGAGAATTTCCCCAGTTAACTGTTCCTTATTTCTTTTGCAGGAAAGCTGTCTGACGTCACCAATTCTTACGAGAGTGTCTTTCTAGTATTCGGTGGCCTGGAATTTCTCAAGGTTCTGCTACTACTTGTGGTCGCAATCATGGTTTGGAGAGAGAACAGAGCAACACCGAGTTGATGAAGCACTTCTGTTCAGTATCAAAATAAAACCTTTCGAGAATCTCAGGGTTCATATATTAATGGTGCAAATTAGCTTTACTAGCTACCAGTACTGAGGAGTGTTTCACAAAGATCCTAAGTGGAACTTATCTCTAAGGGCGCGTTCATGCTTGATTTTGAAGGTAGAATGAGCGATCTGAAACGCTCATCGTAAACGCTCATCGTGATCGCAGTTCCACGGTGTACTGTTTATGCTAAATTCTCTGGCTCCTCAAGGCAATTCTCCCTGTGTGGCCCTAATTGGTCTTCCAGCTGGATTCGCAAACCTTCACTGTGCATGCTACGTAGACCCACTAGAGGTCAGTGCGTTGACCCCATTTAAACGCGTTTGCAAATTGTAAACGCATCTTTTTGTGAGTTTACGATCGGCGATCGTGATCGCCGTTTTTCGGTGATTCTACAAAAGTGAGCTAAGACGCAACCGTGTTTTAAACTAAACGCGTAACAGATGCCTGATTCTGGCCAGAAAAAGTGAAGCATGAACACGCCCTAAGTTGGACTTAACAATTATGGAAAGCCATTAGCATCTTTGAAAATATTTTGTGAAAGTTATTTTAAAATGCATAACATGTTGATTCAAATCTTTCATATTTTCTATTTATCTTGGGAGATTTCGTGTTCTGATGTGGAATTTATGAGAGGTCTAAAATACTTGACTTTTTGCCTTTGAATATATTTTATTTCAATGCTACAAATGGCTCTCCATAATGTTTAAGTCCAACTTAGAGTTAAGTTGTGAAACACCCCCAGGAGTGGAAATGTAGATTTTTGGTTTTCATATTACAGAACGTTTCATTTGGATTTGAAATCCACTTTTAAAATAGTGTAATTCACTTTTAGGAAGAGTTATTTAACGCCTACTCTGGAGTGGACTCTATTTAAGTGGGTTCAACTCCAAAAGAAGTGATCTCTATTTTGAATCCTAAACTGATTCCACTCTTCTACATTACTAGAGTACTTTAGAGTATTATATAAACTGTAGCTTGTGTGTATACCTAATAAAAAAATAAAAATGAGATGTTGGAGACGTACGAATGTGTATTCCACAGTCAAGACTAGCTGGCTGAGCAGTTTATATCCTAAATTAACAACCTTTCCTAATTAATAAAACTAATTAAGATCGATGGGCCCGTCGTTTTGGAAAACATACATGCATGTATTAAATATAAATCTTCATGAATACTACGAAAAGGTTGGGAGGGTATCTTTAAAGGCCATATAAGTCGCATCCGAACAGCTGTTCCCTGGACAGCTCCCAAAGGCAACAATCCCCAAACAGTTACCTGGAGGACATGGCCTACTGACCAATATCCCAAGAGGATACAAAACCATAAACATAACTTTCTGGACTTTAGTATTCTTGTAATTAACTCCAAAGGGAAAACCTCTGACAGACCCCGAACTCCATCGACTCACTGTAGAATTGTTGTGAAAATGATTTTAATATTGGGTACGAAACAATACTTGCATCTATCACACTGACGATAATTTCTAGGACAATTACCATCTGGACACTGGGAAAATGGTTTGTAATATTGGGTACAAAAAATACTTGCATCTATCACATTGACGATACTTCGGACAATTGACATCTGGACACTGGGAAAATGAACCAGAACAAGTTCCTCCTCTGATAGAAACCTGGATGTGGTAATCATAGGCCGAAGGGGGACATGACCTCCCTGATCATCCAATAGAAGAATGGTCATCCAAGGAACTAAGTGGTCAAGACCTTAACCCTGCCCCTGCACTAGGTTGTTGGAGGATACAGTATCTGTGATTTTATGTTTCACCCTAAAAGTTGCTCTCCCCATTCAACAAGTCTGCCTACGCAATTGGTGGCAAATACCACTCGGACATCACACACCCCTTGGACAACAATTCGGACAACTTATACACTAAAAATTAATAGTGTAAAACTTGCTTCTCGGATAGCCAACTGATAATTATAATTAATTATTACTCGGACAATCAACACTCATACGATGACTCCTGACAACTGCCTTTGTGACGATTGTGATAAAACTACGCCTTTTGTATTCCGCATATCACATCATGATATATCGAAATTCGTTTCAAAAGGACTTTAGATATTGTTACTCTGGCTTATGCTCACGCTCAGTGCATTCAAGTACTAAATCCTGCCAGGTATGCCTACTCAGATATCATAAATGAGTTGGGTGTGGCAAATGTAGATTAATGTCTTGCCGAAGGACATTACCAGTGCGACAGGGATTCGAACCCCGTAACCTGTCGTTCACAGTCCGAAGACTTCTTCGGGCATACCACCTGACATGTACACACAGGACAATCAACGATCGGATGACTAACACTCTGCCGTTTACTTCCAAGGAGCACCAATTAGAATAAGAACACTCTGGGTCAATCAGTTGGAAGACTATCATTCTGATAATTCCACACGGACAATTTATTTCTTGAGAATGACTTCTCGGACAATGACCGCTCAGACAACTATCACTGACCGAGACGATCAACCCTGACTACTCATCAAAACATGCACCCAAGCAACCACTAAAGTGACGAATACAATTGGGGACAGTAAACACCCAGAACAACTATTGAATTTGAATTGGAGTTGAATGTGAATTTATTGAATTTATCTGTGATTTATAACATAATTGTTTTCTTCCATTGGTTTAAGATTAACAAAGCACTTTAAAACAAAGCTATATATTTTTAAAGCGCTTAGAGACATTGTATTTAGCGTTATATAAAAGCTAAATGTTATTATTATTATTAAAGCTTAAAATGTGAATCATAACTTCCATGATTAATATCATCCAATAATTGACTAATTTTCTGACCGAAGGAAAAGAAAGAAGAAAAAGCTAAGGTAGAAGTCATAAAGAAAAGAAAAGAAAAGTATATGGGTAAAAAATAGAAGTAAAAAGGTAAAGAAAAGAAAGGATGAAGAGAAGGGAGAAATTGAATTTAGAGGGCTTTAAAAAGGCCGAAAATAAGTTTGATCCTGTAATTAGATTGACATAGACGATAGTTGCATTGTGGGTGCAAAATTACAAAATGAATCTATCACCCGGGCTATGATCCCTAGGACAATTACCGTCCGGACAACTAACATGACTAAACGTTCATTGATTTTACCCACATAAAAAAAAATACTCGGACAACTGCAGCCTGACGATAACCCCAGGAGAATTAAAACAGTCAATTTACATCGAAATGATAAAATTCAGAAAAATGACCATCCGGACACCTAGGTAACTGACAATATTCAATATAGGACAATTTTTACTCGGACACCCAACACCATGCTGTTTACATCCAGGACAGTTAACCTCGGACAACTAACACAGTGATGATGAGCCGTAAGACACTTACCACTCGGACGACTAACACCCTGGCTATTAAACCTAGGATAATTACCATCGGAAAACTACCACTGCGACGATTATCTTTTACGCTAATACAATAACATTTCGGACAATTACCACGCAGACGATAAACGCTAGGACATAAACCAATGGGACGACTAACAGACAACCAATAATTTGACCATTATTCCTGGGACGATTGCCACTCTGACAACGGTGAACCCGGCGCACTTGATTAGGCGTACGCTTGGGTTATGGAGACCTTTTCAGCTCCAGTGGAAAAGGCGCTTAGGAGAGAACTGGAAATTCACGATTTTAGAATATACCATGACTAGCAAACGTGGAAGTTGTCTGGAATCACATAACAGTGGAATTGCCTTTTTCAGCAATATGAAGTTTGCATACATTTAAATGCTACCATCTCCCCCAAATCCATCAATTTCTTCATATTTGTTTAACTGTTCTCAGCCTTTTTACTACATGTTTCCCCGAATTTTTTGTTTTTTTGTGTTCTCGATCAGTATTTATTATAGAAGAGAGCTGGAAGTCCATGATATTCAGTACATAACAAATGGGAGAGTTGTCCGCAAATAACACATAAATATCACAATCGTATGACCAGTATATAGGGCAATTTGAGATTCACATGCTTTTGGTATATCTCAACTTTCAAGCAATGCTTTCAATATATTTGTTCGGCTTTGTTCAGCCTTCCAAAAATCTGGTCTGTTTTTTCTCTTTCTCTCTCTTTCTATCCTTCTTTGATCAGTTTTCACCCATCAACATTTTTCTTTACAAAATGGTTGGATTTTCCATTAAATATCGCTGGAATAGGGCCGCTTTGGCTATACATCACAAAATGAAAAAAATGAAACTATTTATTTAGAAAATGCCCCTTTAAAACCTGTAAAACTTCAGATAGATACACGCAAGTGACGCAATCACTGACCTTTAAAGTTACTCTTTACACTCTCTCAAAATTCTAGTGGTCTGAAAAATGTATGTGAGTTTCAGAGCGGAACTTTTTGTTGTGTCATATGAGCCCAAACGCCCCCACACTTTTCACAAGTCTTAACCCGTACAAATAAATGAAAAGTGCGGGGGCGTTCTGGCCTATAAAGACATAACAAAAAGTTCAGCTTTGAAACTCATATAAATTTGTTCAGACTTTTCATCTATTTGTACGTATGTCCTTAAGACTTGTGAAAAGTTCATCAGAAAAGGAGACGATATTGTTCATAATTATACGCTGCTCAGTGACCTTAAAAAGGCGCGAAGAAAAATCTTAATAAATCGAGACGCCCTGCATGGTGTTAAACTGTTTGGTCAGATGACCGTACGGATGAAGATTTGTCCGCTAAACTGGATCAAACTTTTTGCAGTGGGAATATTGTTAGGAAATCAAAATAAACACGAATTAATCCCGGGAGCTAATATTAAAAGGAAGAAAACCGCGATGTGTTATAATGTAGGATTTTGTTGAGAATTGTGTTTTTAATTTTTTAATTTGGTTTGGAAGATTTTTTGTTTTGCTTTTCCATGATCATGCAAAGTGACACGAATTTAGAATGAGAGAGCATTAGATTAGCTCCAGTTGTTGTCAGAAGTTGTATTTTGTTTCATTTTAAAACTTAATCGTTTGCTCATTTTTTAATTTCTTGTCCGTTTTTCTATAACAACGTGTAAGCACGGTGATGGATATTGAAAGGAAATGTATGTTTTAATTTCGGCACGTGTAGATAAGAAATAACGCAAACCTGATTTATTTTGATTCAGTTCCTAACAGTTTTCATTGCACCATATCTAGAACTGCACTTTCTTTTTAATGTTATAATCAATAGTTATTGGTTCCAAATGAGCAGCGTGCTTGCTTCCATAATGGCTTAATTAGTAAAATATGATAGGTGTTCGGACGTGAAAGTATGCTGATAAAGGGCTGACATTAAAACGGTATGAAATATCCGAGATGTGTTTAGGAGTATGAGAGAGTGTGGTGCAAAAAAGGCGTCATATTGGGAAGGCGGCGAGCGTACGGTTGGCTGAGAAAGCTAGCAGGTGTGTGGATTCCTCGCCCTAACGCTGATAACGTAATTGGACTCCATCCCATTCAAGAGACGGTACTCCAACTCCTCTGTATTATTACACACGGTGATGTTTAGGAAAAAAACATATCTTATTCAACCGGTGTTGATGACATAATATCAATCATGTCGACATATTGGTAATACGAGCGCGTCTATTGCGTGAAATAATGATCGCGTCATTTGCTTCTAAAGAATATAGGGTGAAAGCGCTTCATTATTTTTCAATAAAGTGAACTTCATCTTTTATTACTAAATCTGAATCAATGATACGTGACGTCGCTATCATCCATCCAAATCGGCAACTTTCGACTGAAGCTGTCTGAGCTAGTAACGTCATGTGTTCCATTTTTCATTCCCCCATCTTTCAATGATTTATGATTTTTGTCTTTCTAGAAGAAGAGGAAAACATAAATTATTGTTTCACGCCTGCCCAATACTGGGAAAATGTAATAATTCAACCCCGCGTTCATGTTCTCGAAATTGAAAACCATTTGCTAGTGCACAGATTTTTTTCAGGGGGTTTCATGTAAATTTGGTGCCCAAGATATGAGACTGAAAGGAATAATTTTATAAAAGATATAATTTTTTTTGCATTTGTCACTTGATGTTTCCTTTTTGCCTGTTAGTGAGATTTGAATATAATAATTTCTAATTATAACAGAATTTTTATTCTTTACATTAAAACTCATACATCGGTCAGTTGACATTGATAAGATAATTATAATTTATGTGTTAAAGCATTTTTAGGCCATTACCAATTCTTTTATTGGAGATAGGAGTTGTATTGATTAAAGTTGGAAAAAAATCATAACGATCATGATTATTCAAATGGTTTGTTTCCCTGCCTTTGTGTTTCCCATTTCTGTAAAATCGAATGAATTTGCTCTGTAATAATGCAGACTTTTAACATGCATTAAGACATACATATCATCATTCATTTTGTAATAATGTTGACATTAAGAGAGACCTGGGAGCATAAAATATATCAAACAAAAAATTGAGTGTTCCCTTATTTTCTCTTAATTTTAACAGATTATGTAAGCCTACATACTAAAAAGTTGATCAAATAAAATGTTACATAAAATACACTAAATACATTGGTTAATATCGAGTATAAATCATTTTAACAGGATATCAGCTTAACTAATTTCTTGTTTTATCATTTGCCTTTGCAGGCTTATCCTTTTACATTTGGTAAAAGCCCCAAATCGGTAAATCCACTTAAAATAATTGGTAGAAATTGCAATATAGCTCAGTAGTGAGCAAAGAAAATATAAACAACAATAGTCTCGAACCGTGGTTTCCTATTTGAAATTGTGAGTAACTTTTTGTGTGTGAATGTTTTGTTGTTGATTATATTTAGTTGGTTTAAACAACATATATGAGGCGTGACAAACAATTAAGATTTGAATTGTGCCATCTTTAGAAAAAGAATTGAGAGAGACCAATTCTAAGAGAGAGAGAGAGAGAGAGAGAGAGAGAGAGGATAGATGGGGAGAAATGAAGACGGAGAAAGAAAGTGGTAGTGACAGAGGAGAGAGAGAGAGAGAGAGAGATAGATATATATATATAGAGAGAGAGAGATAGATATAGAGAGAGAGATTATATAGAGAGAGAGAACAACATAAGGAGAAGAGAAGGGAGAGAGAAAGAGAGAGAGAATAGATGGGGAGAAATGAAGACGGAGAGAGTGAAGGCAAATAGGGAGAAGTAGACATGTAAACGAGAGGGTAGAGACAGAGGAGAGAGAGGGAGAAAAAATGTAAGGAGAAGAGACGAGAAGAGAGAGAGAGAGAGAGAGGATAGATGGGGAGAAATGAAGACGGAGAAAGAAAGTGGTAGTGACAGAGGAGAGAGAGAGAGAGATAGATATATATATATATAGAGAGAGAGAGATAGATATAGAGAGAGAGATTATATAGAGAGAGAGAACAACATAAGGAGAAGAGAAGGGAGAGAGAAAAAAAGAGAGAGAGAGAGAGAGAATAGATGGGGAGAAATGAAGACGGAGAGAGTGAAGGCAAATAGGGAGAAGTAGACATGTAAACGAGAGGGTAGAGACAGAGGAGAGAGAGGGAGAAACAATGTAAGAAGAGACGAGAAGAGAGAGAGAGAGAGAGAGAGAGAGAAGTTAAAAACTGAGTAGAGCAAGTATGAATGACATAGACACAAACATGACAAAGCAGTATATGTTATTATATAAATAGATTTATTCCATTTATAAATGGATCAATTAACTGCATAAAGCAGTTACGGACATGATTTTCACATTTAAACAACAAGCAACATATTTCAACCTATATCTTTATTTTCAAAACATTACTTCGTCATTTCCGTGTCGAAAATGTATGCATGCAATAACATGTACTTGATGATGATAAAAATCAAAATCTAGTAGGTCGACATTTTAGTTACTTTACGTGCAAATTTGAAACGGTCATTGAACTTCAGCGTAAATTGGTTCCAGTTCATGAAGCAAGAAGAGACTGAGGAAAAAAGATATTACACGAATTTGAAAAAAAGAATTGAGAGGGAGAAATAAAGGGAGAGAGAGAGAGAGAGAGAGAGACAAGAGAGAAATAGAGAGAAAGAATGAGAGGGGGAGAAAGAATGCGAGGGGGAGAAAGAGGTGATAGAGAGACAGAGAGAGATAGAGAGAGAGAGAGAGAGAGAGAGAATAGGGCGGGGGACATTTAAATATGGCATAAGGCAAAAACAATTAAAATAAAAATAAATATACTTATAGCAATATCATACAAAATAAATATAAATGTATAAGTACAAGCTGTACTGCTTTAGGCATATCTGTTTGTACATACATACATACATGTACGTAACCTTGGTGTCATCTTTGAAAATGATCTTAGGATGGATAATTATATAAAAAATATTTGTCGCTCAGCTTCATATGCCTTGTACAAGATAGGTCGTATTAGAAATTTTCTTGATAAAAAATCTACCGAAACGCTTATACATGCATTTATTACATGCCGTCTTGATCAATGTAACAGCCTTCTTTATGGCCTTCCGGAGTCGCACATTGCAAAACTCCAGAGAATCCAAAACTCTGCTGCCAGGCTTGTAACACGCACGCGTTCTTGTGAACACATCACCCCAGTACTTCGCGAATTGCATTGGTTGCCGGTGACGTACCGCATTATGTACACAATCTTAGTTTTAACTTATAAATGCATTCATGAATTGGCACCAATTTATCTGCAAGAATTAATCGAGGAATACAAACCCTCACGCAATTTACGGTCATCTTCACAATTAAACCTCGTATCTACTTCTGTATCAACTCTCTCTTATGGTAATCGTTCCTTTCGCAAAGCTTCTGCTGAACTTTGGAACAGATTACCTTTAAATGTAAAAAACTGTCAAACCGTTAACCTATTCAAAACTAGTCTCAAGACACATTTATTCAAAATTGCGTTTGATGATTGATTAACTCTGTTCACTTTGATGTGTATTCCATATGTATTGTAATTTGTAGGTTTATTTGCATTTTTTAGTTTTGTATAAGATGTAATTGTATATCAGTCTATTTTGTGTGTATAGCGCTTAGAGACTTCGGTGGTAAGCGCTTTATAAGTAACGTTTTTATTATTATTATTATTATTATTATACAGACAAAATTTGAACGAACAGAACGAGTAAGAGTAAGAGAAGAAGAGTAATACCGATACATTTCCAACGTTATTGCTCCCTGAACAGGGATACCTTCAATATAAATCTGCCATCATGAATGCCCTTTTATGTTAACTTACTGAATCGGGGTTTTATCGTTTATAATACATGCATGATCCTCACAGGATTCTCACAACTGAAAATACATCATACGTAGAACTCACATATTATACTGGCCCGTCCATATTGCAAACCATGGGGAGATAATAATAATTAATTACCATGTTTAATGGTAATTAGACATCAAATCCATATTTCATCATTTGAGGTTTGATAATAAATTTTCACAAACATGAATATGAAATCAATGAATTTACTTCCTGTAGAGTACATATTATATAGAAAGCTTAAGATATCAGAAATATGCTGAACGCATATTCAATATGAATAGGATATCTCTATAGATAAAATGTAGATTTTCCTAAAATATTTATTACGACAAAGGCAATGTTCAAATTACTTGGTCGCATACGAGTGAAAATAATGATTGGTCAACATTTTAAGAGTGTTCCAAGAGATGATGATTAATTAGTTATCATTTAATACCAAACCTCTGTACACATAATCACACTAGGACATTATGAGAAAGATATACCCTTCAACTAGTTACTTGAGAAAGAGGATAGATTTAAGACACACAATATATAGTTTCAGCCTCTAAAGTGATAATAATAAAGGTGAAGAAATGTACTATTCAGAGGTGTTTTTCTGTGGGGGCATTTCATATTTCATCAAATCACGATAAAAATGATTATCACACTAAAAACGGCGTTTAATGCATCAAATATAGTTTCAACCAAATGCCCTTTGCTTTTAGTAAGATGACACAAATAGGTGAAGTAACGTACTCTGCATAAGTGCTTTTTCAGTGGGAAAAATTCGTAATCATATTTAAAATGCCATTTCATTCCGATAAAATATCATCAGTTTCTGAATCAACGATGAGACATTTAGAATAAATAGAAAAAGGACAGGACATATAAAACAAGATGTAACAAAATAAGGCATAAATGAATATCAAGACTATATTTATGCCTAAATACCTTCGATATATATTCATACAATGCATTTTAAAATGTAGATATGAACAATTTTCTAATGTGGGATCCTTAAATGATGAATAGGAAATATAATTAAGCGGCTGTCGTAGTCATGGACGTTCCTTATACATTATTATTCATCATGTAAGAAATTTGAACGCGATATGGATGTCCATCATTTTTTATTCTCCATCTATAATACCATGATTAACAAAGCCAAAAAGAATGATTTTAAGCTCTTTTACTCCTCCGGCTTATTAAATAATCAATAACAATGATCTGGAAGAGTTAATACTAAACACTTCTTAAGTAGATTACATACACAAAAGCACACATTTACCAGACACAAACAAACAAATCTACGTCATTGGGATCATTGTATGGTACCATAAACATCATTTCACTAGCCAATTCATTTATAATGTTAATTTCCCAAGATTAATTGGTAGGGATAAGGTCTTCAGAGGCAGTAAAAGATTTGAGGACACGTTCAGCGTATAGGCTTACATTGATAAATGCAATTTCGCTAGTTTAACTAGCCTATTGTCTCAATGTTACAGAATTTACACTCATAACAATTTTAGTATTAAACCAATGTGATGAATTAATTTACCTCCGGGCAAGGATATAAATTCCCAAGCACCCACGATTGTATGTATTCATACTAATGACGAACCTACATGAACATGTACGTCAGATAGCAGTGCGGTGAGCTTCGGCACAGAAGGAGATGACCGATAGCCTCGATTTTGGGTTCCATTCTGATATTCCCACTAAGTCAATCGGAAATCGTGAACAGAACGTCAGCGTATTTGGTGCATGTAATTTGGTCCAAGTTGAACAATACGAGACCAGGGCCCCGTCATATCAAGTGTTGCGATTGGTCCAATTCAATCGCGAGTCCTCCAATCAATTACAAGTTTGCAGTCTCATATCTCTTATGTACAAGTTTCGATTGATTAATCGCAACTGTTTATAAAACGAGGTCCAGATATTCAACAAGTTCCAGGACAATCTGTCCAAACTATCATCATCTGATGATCAGTTTGACTCGGAGCAACAAAGGCGAGGCCTAGTATACCTTGAGGAACGACTGTTGGGCGTCCCTACACGCTTCCTCTGCTTCTTGGTCGTCTGGTAGGTAACCTGCGGCCAATCTGTCAAAGAAATAACGATGATGATAACAATGATGATACTAATATCAATAGTAGAAGTAATAGTAGTAGTAGTAGTAGTAGTAGTATTAGTAGTTGTAGTAGTAGCAGGGGCGTACGCAGGGGGGGGGGGGGGGGGGTTTGGGGGTTCAAACCCCCCTTTGGCATTTTTATGTATGTAAACCCCCCTAAAAAAAACCTAAAACCTAAAACCCCCCCCCTTGTATAAAAAAAAATTATACCCACGGCTAACCTAAATAAGGTGACCTTACCCCCCCCCCCAACGACAAAAAATGTCAAATTTTGAAATTTTGAGACCAAAAAAAAAAAAAAATGGGTCCGCTTACCCCCCCCCCCCCCCCCCCCCCCACTGAGCGACTTTTCGGCTGGCTGAGTCCTTGAGATTTTTTTTGACCTCCAAAAAAAAAAAAAAGTGTCCGCTTACCCCCCCCCCCCCCCCCCACTGAGCGACTTTTCGTTGCGATTTTTTTTTTGACCTCCAAAAAAAAAAAAAAAAAGTGTCCGCTTACCCCCCCCCCCCCCCACTGAGCGACTTTTCGGCCGGCGCGATTTTCAAATTTTCGGGAGCAAAATATTTTAAAACCCCCCCCCTTGGAAAAATCCTGCGTACGCCCCTGAGTAGTAGTAATAACAAAGAATAAATAAAATAAAAATAATTATGACGATAATAATATCAATGATGATAATAATATCAAAAGTAGAAGTAATGAAAGTAGTATGTAGTAGTAATAACAAAACATAAATAAAAAACACAATTATGATGATACTCATATCAATAGTAGAAGTAATAAATAAATACACTTATTTTTTTAATGATGATAATGATAAATTATTATATTAATGATAATGATGGTGACGATGATGATGATGATGATGATAATAATGATAATAATAATAATACTACTACTACTAATAATGATAATAATAATGATAGTTATAATGACAATAAAACAACAACAACAACAAAAAGGCAATGGAAGAAGAAATCATCACATCTTTTTCTAAACAGTACCCATTTTGTGTGCAATAAATGTTTTCATGACCAAGAGCAGACAAAAACCATTATCTGAAAATTTCAGGAGATTTAAGTAATCAAATATATAAATGAATATGAATAGAATATTTGAAGTACATGTATTTCTGTAACTAACATGTTTGAATTTTCCATGTGTAAGAATTTGGCATTATTATTTTCGATTGATTTCATAAGGCTGGTGCTACAATTTTTATAATATCAATCAATTATAACAAAAGTTATAACAACACAGAGCTAGACAATTATAAGTAATTCCATAACCGTCAGTATGCTATTTTCCAACAGCAAACTTACAAACTTACAACAGCAAACGAACGAACAAACAAAAAACATGAATCGGACAAAAGTCTTAAGTTTCCGCATAACGTTCTTTAGGGTTTACATCAGATTCTACGTCTTCCCTCGTCCATTTCCTTCATAAACTATCTTCCTAGAATGTTGTCTTTTGGTACGAAGCAAGACAAAGTAAACCTGTTATCAATATTTAAGTCGACCTACCTGAACTCCTGGAGGGTTTCCATCCCTTTGAGCGCCTCGAGGAGTCCAATTAAGCCTTTGGAACACAGTCGGACCTTGAACAGTTCAAGAACTTGAATCTTGGGTAGAGCAGCAATGACCCTTGTGAAAGATTGCGTAGTGGATATTCGGACAGAGAGTGAGTCCTCGGCTGCATGAAAGTAACAGAAGCAGAAATGTCAAAATGAATTTATTTGGACTATTTGAACAAAATGAACCGTAAGTATTCAAGATGAAAACGTGAGTGCAACGTCCTCAATGATTTTTTGTTGGGAATAATATTGGGGAAGACTCTTCATTCTCGTACGAGAGGTTCTGTGTTCGATTTGTGTTTGGTGCTTACATTCTAGGTAAAGGTGTTTTCACCAACGCACTTTCAAATATTAAGTTGGTTGTAATAGAAGCAGAAAAATGAGAGGAACAGGTCTGTAAAGATTTGAGCATATTCTGAATGAATATTTGAATTCAAACACAAATTGGCAACACTGTGACGTATCTTTTGAGCTTTTCTCCAATTCGCTCTGTACATAAGATTCACTTTCTTCGTTATTGATGACGGAATAGATTTGTTTCTAAAGAGGGGTTGTATCGCAATTATATTTAGGGTGCACGTATGATTGAAAGTTTTTTTGAGGGAAAATGAAAAGTTCATTCTTGTTAAAGTACAAGGCAAATGGGACGGGAGTTCGCAAGATACGTCACAGAGTTGCCAATTTGTGTTTGATTTACAGTGAACCTAAATATGTCATCTACAATAAAAGGCTTATTTTGTTTATATTATCATCGTTACTATTATTTATCATCATCATCATCATCATCATCGTTTTCATTAGATTTGTTGTTGCTGTTGGTACACGTATCTCTCATTGCAGGCAATATTTGCAAGATAAAGAAAATTAAAGATAACGTTGAGTTCTGGTCATGCGTTTGCATTGTGAAAGAAAAGGTGTGGAATGGATCAGAAAAATTTGATCATGTAGCATGTAAGTATTGGTGTGTACTGCAAGGTTCTGGAGTCATCAAAATGATAGTAAATTTGGCCCAGTCTTAGTAAAGTTACAATCATTGTGCACAGAAAGATGTATATGGGACTAAACAAATGGTGTCGGGGCCCGACACCTTGATTTCCTTATCTTTCTATGCTCATTACTCAGCCATTATACATTTTCTACCAAAATTGTTTGGCAAATGACATTTTTTTGTAATCTTGAACATTCAGTGTACGTTTTGTTTGATTCTGTGAGAATTTATTTCCTTTTTTTTTAACCAGAACACAAGTTTATCTTTAATGATGAGGGTGTTTTATTTTGAGAGGAAAAAGGTTGATGAACTCATCAAAAGGATAAACGTTTCAGAGTAGATGAGTACTGTAATATAGGTTTGTCCTATCAACATTGAAATGTAAGTTTCCATTAAGAATAAAGATGGCATCATAAAATGGTACAGCAATATCCAAGTACTTACGTAATTCATCGTCCACTCTGCATGTTAAGGATAGCGAGATGATCTTGGGCAGCTTACTCAGGGATGACGTCACACTCTTCAAGAGGGCATCTGCGTTATGATGTTTGTAGAGTCCAAGGTGGGTAAGAGAAGGAACGAACTTGATCTTTGCAACCAGTCTGCTGATACCGCCCTCACTGACTTTACTCACGTCTAGACGGAGTCGTTGTAGGTTGGTACATCCCTGAAGAGCGTCCCCTATTTCAGCTGCGGCCGAGTCATCCAGAGGGTTGTCATTCAGGTCAATCACCTCGATGTTCGGAAAGCCAGTCAGCTGTCCGCCAAACTCTGCCAGTGTCTGAGGCTCCATCTGCTCAGAGTTCAGATAGATCCGACGCAAGCTGGGCAAACGTGGAAGCAAGGAGACAAAACTCTTCTTGATCTCGTTCCCGCTAACATCGAGATGCTGGAGGTTGGGCTTGTCGTAAAGTGCTCTTCCGAGGTAGCCCATCAGGCACGATGAGAGATTGTTCCGGCTGAGATCGAGTTTGACGAGTTTCCTCCATTCTGGTGACATGAGTGATTCAAAGAAATCCCGCCACTTTTGGCTTTGCTTTGATATTCCTGTAATTACCAACGTTTCAACGGGACAGCAGCTAAGACCACTAAGGACTCCATCAAGGTAGATCTCGTTCACCTGCCACTTCTTCATTTCTTCTTTGACAGGTAGATACGCCACAAATTGATTGTCGGATAGATGGTCGATATCCTCGAAATCACCGGGACTTTTCTTTGTCAGTCTGCTTCGGATTGACGACCATGTGTTCGTCTCCATCAAGGCAAGATTGTTGACATTTTGGAAGAAGTCTTTCTTTACTTTGGGCAAGAAGTCTCTAATCTGTCTGAACTGGTCGTCAAACATATCGTTGACATGAATGATTTCCAGAGTATGGACTCGGAGTTGTCCATCCGTGTCCGTGCTGCCGCCATCCACATGGTCCTGAGCATTCCCCTCTTCAACCACTTCCTTCGACTTTTGATCAACGTCAGATTTCTTACTTCCGCCATCAACTTCTTCAAAGTTACTTGATTCACCATTGATATTGAGTGAGGAATTGCATCCACTTCTTCTACTGTGTTTTGAGGGTGTAGTGACTACTCTGTTTGGGTCAGAGTTCTGTAGCAGATATCCAAGGGTTCTTGCTGTTCTTTGAGGAGGAGAAAATAGCCGAATCACATTGAATATCGGTTGCAAATGCTTGTTGAACTTGCCGTGGCTTTGGCTTTCGTAGTTCAGATTTAGACATAGTTCAATCTTCTCTTGAACTCTTCTGCATTCATTGATCGGCAGTTGTCCGCTCCAGAATCTCTGGATAGCTTCTCTGTCTTCTTCGACCAAATGATTTACAACGTGAACGATGACTTCCTCTGCTACCACCAGTGACTGACCGCATGCAAACATGAGAACATTTGTCAGATCCAGAATTCTCTGAACAGAGCCGACCAGATGAAGATAGTGTCTGAACAGTTCACCTTCTCCCAGTTCTACAAGGCGTGAAAGGTACCTACCGGCAAACATCTCTTGCACTGTCTTCAACACAAATGAAATGTTTCGAATGGAGGACTGCTCCTCCCAAGGATCAGTTGATACATCGTCATCCTTAGTCAGGAGGCCAGTAAGACATCCCTGCTCGATTACTTCACTTGAAGACTTGGTACACTTATCAACATCTTCTTCGCTGAACAACAACTCACCATCTTTCTCTCGGAAGAATCCTAAGAGGGCTACCTTGCCGAGTTGATCAAAGAGGAACTCCTGGGTCATGAGTGAGTCTGGTTTCTCCTTTGTGCTATCTGGGGAAGACGCTGGACTTACAGCAGCCTTTGGTTTAGAAAGTTGATGTTCGAAGAAGCACCGTACCAGCGTTTGAAATAACGCCGTGTATGTGGACAGCTTTCCAAACTCAATCCCATCGGTCCATCTAGCTACTTGACAAAAGGCACACAGGAGTAAGGGTACGGAAGACACTTCAGCCAAGAGGTTGTTCCCGTCCAGGTATGCATATAGATTGGTGCCAATGTGTTGCCTCTTCCCTGTGAAGGTTTTACTGATGTACTCATGAACATGTTCCTGTGTGAAGCCAGTCACTTCTAGATGCTTGAAATCTCCATACTCTAGGAAATCCTCTAATCTACCAGGACGAGTTGTGATTATGACATGTATATCAATGAACTCGTCGTTCCGGAGCATGGACACAATGTTTCCAGCACCTTCACCGGTGAGACCTTTCCCAGGAAACTCGTCATATCCATCCAGGAGGACACACACATCCTTTGCATTCTCGCGGCATATCTGCTCCACCGTTTCAGCGCTGATACTGGCATCCCGAGGCACACAATGCTGAAGAATAGCCTCACCTAGGTTACTGTGGAACGTCAGCTTTCGCATTGGCAAGAAGAACACAAGCTTGAATTTGGCTAGGAGTGCACCTGCGACTTCTTTGCACCAGTCAGATAGTAACTTGACAAGGAGAGTGGTCTTTCCGCTTCCAGCTTTGCCCCGTACTATAAAGCGCTTGCTGGGCAAATCGGAGGACTCTTCGGAAATGTTCTCAGTGAGAATGTCATTGTAAGACTCCAGTGGACATCGGACAGGGATATCTGGACCAACTATGTGCAGGATGAGTTGTACACATATAAAAATGGAGTCCACTTGAATATAGCGCGTTTTGGCCCATGGAATGAGAGGTATTCGTAACAGCTTTGTCATGGCATACGAAATCAACTTGTCCCTGATGGGAATGACATCAGGTCCATACAAGCCTCGTGGTGCTGTTAGGAAATAGAAAAGCATGCACGCCTACGTGAATATTCCTGAAAACCCATTTATGAAAGGGGATTAGGACTCTATATGAAAGGATGAATGACAAAAAGTAATCATTGAAAACAAAAAAACAAAACGCTACTGTATATAGGATATCCATAAACAAACAAAAATTAGCGAAGGCCAATATTGAAGATAAAGCTAAAATCATACTTAGAGTACACCGGCATTAAATTACCTGGTTAATGTATTTTACATACTGATCGATTGATACAGCGTCAATGAAATTTTCTCTTTAGAAATGCTAGCATATATTCATTAGATTTCCAACTTCTTTCTACAATAATACTTATAGCGTGATTTCATATGCCGACATAGAAAGTTAACAACTAAATTATTGATATTCTTACCAAGTTTTGTAGTTTGTTAAGTTTGTGAACAACTTATTGTCCCGACCTATGTTTCTTGAGAATGTGACAAATTAAAGCTTACAACTTATAACTAAAAGTATTCAGCAAAAGGCCCTTATTCAACCAGTCCAACTTTCATTCTTGAGTTACGAAAAACATACACAAAAACATCGATTTTACAAGGGGTATAAATAATTTAGTTGTTAACTACATACGTATGCTGGAGTTCCAACGCCATCTATATTTATTATGGAGATATTCAGTACACGAAAAGAAGATCTTAGTGAGGTATAAAATGTTTTACAGGGATTCAGTGTATACAAAAAATCTTAGATGCATGAATACGTACACTTCTTCAAGACTTCTTTGGCGAGGTGGCCAATCTCGCATCTCTGCAATGCTTCGGTGAGTGTATCCCTTTGCTCAATCTCCGGGCAGTTCTTCGCCCAGTCGCACAACATCTTGTAGGTCCCGATGCTGGCAGCGCCAGAAAACCAGTTCTCCCTCTCATACTTGGAAAGCGCTGCTTCCCGGATCTCCAACCAGAGTCCAAGCTTCCGCCAGGTGTTGACGTCGATCTTCTCGGCAAGGTTCATCAACTCGAGCTCGGTGACGCCATGACCGTTGTCCGAAGACATCCCGACGACGTCGTGGAAAGTTTTTGTGTCAAGAATAAGATGGCATCAGGGTGGCATCAGTGCACTCTGGAGAAGATAGAAAATAGTTCTAATTACTTTGCGTCTGGTGTATGAAGCAAACATCATTGGAGCTGGCAGTGTGTGGTGTGAAGGGGCACAAATTCCATGTTTCCCCAAACCGATTGAAAGAAAAAAAAATGTGGATGCCGAAAATGAGAGAGTTGAGGAAAGAAAGAAATGGGAGAAAGAAGAGAACTCAAGACGATTTTTTAAATTTATTTATTCATGTCTTCTTTATAAAAAGCAGGGTGGTCCCATTCAAGCCGCAAGGCCTGCCTTACAAGGGAGCCCTGCTGTGACAAACAAATTACATTTCAAATATCTTACAATACGCATACAAATACACAAAATATACAATAATTAAAAAACAACATAATATAAACAAACTATAAAACATTTTATACACCGAAAGGACCCCCTCTCACACACTTTCCCTAACCAGGTGCCTTGTTAATGAACATAACGTTATCCAGGGTGAGAACAAGTACACCTCATAATGCAAATTCACCCCCAATAGTTGAACTCATGCTGCGCCATGGGTAATACAAATGTGTATTGAAATTGAATTTGAATTGAACCCGTGCTTGTACTCTTGGAATTGAACCCTTTTTTATGAGTCACTTTCAGTGTCTTTAATCTTAAATGAGACTTTGTGGTTGAAACAAGGACGGGCTTTAACTACCCTGGTTCAATGTTAGTAGTCCCACATGGATTATAAAGTTGGCATGGTATAACCACCCCCGGACAACTACCGCCTAGGACATATACCCTCTAGGAAACATACAGTTAAAGAATGACCCCCCCCCCATAATATGGCAAATCCTCCTAATGGGACACGTGCCCCGATCTAAGGGTTAAAACAGAGAGAAAGAGGCAGAGGGAGAGAGAGAGAGAGAAAAACAAAAACAAAGGGGGGGGGGGTAAGAGATGCTTGCCCTAGTGACAACGTGTCCTGGGTATTTTTTAATTGACCGAACGGTTAATTATCGGGAGTAGTTGATACAGTCCTGGGATTGTATGCAATTTATATCGTTACATCCATACTTTGGCAAATGGAAAATGGAGAACAGAACGAAGGTGTATTGCATAAATGAGTCTGGGATTAATATGTAGGTGTGTGGTTACTGTAGTCCATATCGATGTAGTACGATTTCAATTCTATTCATGAGAACAAAACCTAATATTTGATCATCATTCAGCAATGCCGTGCACAGTGGGGTAGCTACTAGTCAAAAGCAAACTAGAAGAAATTAAAAGCTAGAAAAGAGAGAAAGGGAAGGGAAGAAGGTACAAAGAACAAGGGCAGAAGACGCCTAAACACACCTCCCACATCCTTCCCTAATCAGCCCGGAGTCTCATATATTTTCGTTTCATTTTTCGTTTAAGACCCATTGTTTAAATGCCCCCTAAACAGGCTGGTTTACGCTACGCCATTGACTCTGCAAACTAATTTCAGTTATCTGAACTACGAGTATGTACGTACGAGTTATCTCAATAAAGACCTTGTATAAAACACTGTTCGGTACTTGTCTTTCAACCCAGGGTCCACAAGTGCATCCGGCTTCGACCGGAAAAGCAAGCTTGTTTCAAAATATAATTTTAACACACAAAAGGACATCGGTAGTTGAAAGGTGAAATTCGTGTTATCACTCTAAACAACATTCACATGCTGATGCATAGCCTGTAAATGATTATTTTAGGATATAGCTATTTTGCTTAGGGGGATAATTGACAAATATACAAAGGTTAATTGAATTTGAATCAATTAAATCTATTCAAAATATCATTCATTGTTCTCCCTTTACTTATTTCAATAATTTATGGTGCAAATACGTGGTAGATGTGGAATTGGTTTTGAAAGCAAAAGGACCAATCGATAGAAATTTCTCTTCTTCGATGGACACATGGTCACATGGACAAGACCGACACCAAACCGACAATAGACCTAATACATATTTGCACTACCCTGAATGGCCCAGAAATTATCGGTTTAGAGTCAGTTTGGTAGTGTGACCGAGCTATTAAGGACAGTGGCTTGGAATCATGCAAGCTTGTTCCTCTTGGCCAATGTATGTTGACACTGGCAGAAATAAGAGGACGATCGACAGACCGTTCTTCCCTATAAATGCAATTTGCCATTCTTTAAGTAGTTAAGTACACCAAATATATATATATATATATATATATATATATATATATATATATATTTTTTTTTTTGGGGGGGGGGGGGGGGGGGGCTTGTCAGAGATCTTCCTGGATTGTGCAACCCCTTTATAATGAAGGTCATCCTAGTTGACTGGAAGCTCACGATATTGGCAAATATTGATTGATAAATTACAATTTTATGGAGTAAGGGGTATTGCTTTATCATGGTTTAAAAATTATTTGTTTAATAGAGAACAGTATGTATACTTTCAATCTAAAGAGTCGAGTAGATTACCTATAACTTGTGGCGTCCCTCAGGGATCGATTCTAGGTCCTTTATTATTTTTGTTATACGTTAATGATATTGTAAAATCATCTAAACTTTTAACATTTATATTGTATGCAGACGACACTAATGTATTTTATTCTCATACAAATTTAGACACACTTACGTCAATCTTAAATGTTGAATTATCTAAAATATATGTTTGGTTTAAGTCTAATAAGTTATCTTTAAATTTTACTAAAACAAACTTTATATACTTTAGAAATGTTCATTCACCAAAAGTAAATTGTAGATTATATATTAATGATATTTTGCTTTTAGAAAAAAATTCTGTCAAATTTTTGGGGATAACCATTGATTCTAATTTAACTTGGTCCGATCATATACATAATATATTGAACGCTGTTTCTAGGAACATTGGAATATTATATAAATTGAAATTATTACTAACTCCCAAATCTCTTTTTATGATTTATAATGCTTTTGTACTTTCGCATATTAATTATTGTAATATCGTATGGGGAAACTGTTGTAAAACTAAAATTAATTCACTTGAACTTTTACAAAAGAAAGCTCTACGAATTTGTACACAATCTGATTATTTAGCACACACTACACCTATTTTTAAAACATTGAAAACTCTCAAAGTAACTGATATGCACATTTTTCAAACAGCTATTTTTATGTATAAATATGTCTCCAACTTACTTCCTAAGTCCTTTCATGATTTTTATATTCATAATGTTAATGTACATTCGTACCCCACGAGGCACTCTATGGATTTTCATTTAACTAACCCTAAAATTGTTTTGGCACAAAAATCAATAAGACACAATGGACCCGATGTGTGGAACTCCTTGCTTATAACATTAAAATTATGTACAACACTTGTTTCCTTTAAAGTAAAGATGAAAGAATATTTATTGATAAGGTATGAAAATTAGATTCTGGTCATAATATACTACATGTATTTTGTTTTAATATTCATTGTTTATTTGTATATAAAAAGGAAATTATTTTGATAGATTGAGGAGCTCGCGCAGTGCACTCTTCACTTTGCACAGCACTCTCTTCACCCGCTCTTTCTTCCTGTCTCCTCTCCTTCTTTTGTAAGGCCGGTATCATTTCAAGCTCTGCTTACGATATCGGTCTTCTGCATTCTCCCCCTTTTCTTTCTTTTCAAATACGATTAATTGTACTATTGATTATTTATATTTATTTATTTATATGAATTACTACTTGTATTACTTATCATTATATTGCTAAAATGTATTCATTGTTATTTTTGTTATTGTTTATGGAAAATGCAGAAATAAAAAACTTGAAACTGAAACTGAAAATAAAAGACATACATAGAAAAAGAGAAAGTTGAAAAGGGTCCATGTATGTGATCGATAGCACATAAGACCAAGAAAATAGAGAAATTAAATAAGGGAAAGTTTAAACAACATCGGTCTCGTGAGCTTTTGGTCCAATGAAACTTCTGAAAATTGGTTGAGGGCTCACAATAATGCATTGTCGGTCTAGTGAGCTGTTAGTCTCAAGTACGTGCCATCGATCTAGTAAACCAAACGAGATTTACTTAGTTGGTCTGGTAGGTCGTCGGCCTCTTTTAATGTTGGTCTAGTGCACCCTAATAGAAGATGTCAGAAGGACCATGAAGAATTTTCGATCTCGTGGCCTGTTTGTATTGTGAGTTGTAGCCTTTTAGCGAACCCTAGCCCGTTACCCGGGAGACGAAAATTTGGCACATCCGTTTTTCTAAGACATAAATGATAAATATCCGCGACCTTTCGCAGACAAATCTATTTGCACTAAATAAAGTAAATGTTTACCAATTAAGGCATCTTCAGCGTTTCGAAGATGAATCAGCAATATGAACTTAGATTCTTATCTTATAATGTTTGTGAGCACATACATTACAACACGATAAGCATGCCCTTTATATTATATTCACTGGGAAATGCTTGCACTGTTTTCTGGAGTGTACCAAGCGCACCTCACTTGTGAATAGTTTATCATATACACCTTACAATCATGAATTCAATCAGCATACAGTTTTATATAGGGTTACAGTAATTCATGAGAAATAAGAGAAAATAGCATCGCTAATTGGCCGCGGTATATGTATATGGGCCTATCTATATACAATCATCTTGGAAATGATACACAGTCCATTCGGAAATATATGACAACACATACAAATAATTAAAAACCAAGACACTTTGTAGACGCCTGGTGAAAGTAGAAAACAAATCATGTATATAGGTAAGTGTGGACCTCTGAATCTGAATTTGTACCTGGACCTTATCCTCGAAGTGGTATAATTTTTGACCGATAAGAACATTAGCATTCGAGAGAGAGTTTGTATAGTGTCTATAGATCTAGGCTGACCATGACCATGGTAGCATGGTCCCATGCATGAGGCATACTAAAGGTACAGAACCAATTACTCATCCATCCATTCTACACATTCTTCCAGCCCTCTGTCCCCTCTGTGTGTTGGAACACCTAAACAATAGCCCTTTGTAGTGCAATGAAAGGGGTCGAATTATTTAGAACGAGCTGGCGTGCATAACGTATAGTACACATGAATTAACGTATGACCCCTTTATACAGCAGAATGTCGATCTATTTCCCATTGCAGGAAACAACATCCGATCTGATTACGAACCACTGCACTCTATTAACCAAACCTATATGTTACTCTGTCGTGGACATTATTACTATTCATGTATTGCTATATTGACCGATGCTATCAATTGACCATATAAGGGCAAAACGTGCATACACGTACAGTGCACGCCCATGTATTAACACGCGACAATATATATCTCAGTGCATTTATGTATTCATTCATTCATTCTTAGCAGATATGCTGTATATTTGAAGTAAAAGGCGTAAAACGGACCATTTCAGATTGTAATGATTGTAAAATGAAGGAGAATACATATTGGTATAATGTGTAATGTATAAGTAATAAATGAGCTTACCTATTCCGATAATCTTCTGTACAAACTAACCACAAATAAGCGGTATATATACCAAACCTCACTGCGGGCAGACATATTAGTTGACGTCATTCTATTAGTAACTACCTGTTGACACGAGGAATGCCTAGTGATTAGTCATGCGGTGATAAATAGCTACTTAACTCTTTCAATACCGTGTGCCAATGTAGGACACGTATTGTGACGCATATACCACTCGGAGAATGTGAGGATAAGTATTTGAGAAAAGGTGCAGTGTCGTATATTGAAAGCATTTTTTCTTTTCAGAAAATATAGTAATATAAATAATAATGATGGAGGCTTATAATTACTAGCGTACTCGTCTGTCACGCCGTGTCGCTCCTCCAGCTCTAACATTGGCGTATAGCCTATAGGCGTAATTAATGCTCATTGTTTACGTTTTCGTCTTTTCAGATTTGCTGCAGATCACCTATTCTTCAGCAGTGATGAACTCCAGTCTAGTATCGATATTAATAATATTATTATTTATTATTACTCCTTTTTTCTTTATGAAGAATGACCGTTTAACCACTGTTAGCAGAGCAAAAATCTAGATTCCCATGTCTGAACTGTAAAACTTTGAAGCAAAGGGTAAATTACATCAGATTTTTCTTTAAGTCTACGAAAAGAAGAAAAAAAATACTGGCAAACATAAGTATCTACATCTTCTGTCATCAGTCAGTTTTTTATTGTTCATATCGTTTTCCTTTTTTTGGAGGAGGTGGTGGGGGTAGGAGGGAAATATTTCCCTTGGTGTTTGATTTTCCTGGTTAAGGCACAAATGGACTGATTTTTAATCGTAGCATATACAGAACTAAATAGGAGCATAATTATGTTTACTCAAATGACTTTTTAACTCAGTGCTGTAGGCTCCATAATGGTTGCTCTATCTTCAACAAGTTCTACTCGACAGTAATGAAAAGAAAAACTCGACCATCGGTTCTTTTGACCTAATCTTCAAGTAGTGGGTCATCTTGACCTCATGAACATGATCATAGTCGGTTGAAATGATTTCAGTAATGTTTTTTTTTTACCTTTCATTTCTTTTATTGTAAAAAAAATCTCTTGTCAATCGATCAATGAATATGAGATCTAATGAAGAAAAAAAAAATTAATGTTTCATAATCACCTATTAAAAGGGGCGATATAAGTTCTGTACTGTTTTCGAGCAGGCCGAGCTCCGAGCAAGGATAGCCTACAACCCAACCTCGAGCTATAGAGCAGAGTCTGACCTCAAACTGAGGACAAATTAAGGTCTGACCTCCGCTTGGGATCAGTCGGGGTAATTATCGACCAACTAATAAACCAATCAGCAGTCAATTAAAAAAAAACTAACTAATCAGTCAATCAATCAGTCAATCAACCATCAATCAACTACTTAATCATTCAATTAATCAAGTAAACAAACAATCTTAACATTAGATCGTTAAATCACTAAATTATTTAAATCATGAGTGTAAGTGTATTTGATTTAGTCGACAAAAAGGTTAGAGCGCCATCTTCGGCGACAGACTTTTATAGACAGAGTTTCAAAGTAAAACATGGACGACCTGATGTCGTAGAGAAATCAATGATTATTTGCAACATATTCTTAGCTGCAGACAAGTTAATTGACTAAAAGGAGGCAAGAAGGTCAGTACTTAAGCTTGCAGTGATTAAGTTGTGGGAAATGTATGTATAATTATGATATTTATGCCATAACTTTGAGACAGTTACCCATGTATGAGAATTCATGTTGGTGAATCTATGTATAAGAATTTATGTTGATGAATCTGTGAATAAGAACTTAAGTTGTATTAATTTATAGAAGTGTGAAGACTATTCAGGAAACACAAAGAAAGAAATAGTAAGGTTAAGTAAATGGCAAAGTTTGGTATAATGCCTATGGGTCACGCCCAAATTTGTATTAAGGAACCAGTAATTATTACATGGATAAGGAACCTGTAATTATTGTTGCATTTTAATTAATGCCCATTTTTTGTTGTTTGTTTTCTCACAGTTTTCACGGAGTGAAAAGAACGGAGTTAAAAGAAAGGAGTCAAAGAAATGAAGCTACGCTCCTACCAAAGAATAAAAGAACACTCCCGTAAAAACCTTGTTAACTTGTCGTTATTGATTGGCTGCAGTTACAGTGAAAACTTCTGGCTCTAAGATTGGTTACTGTTCACTGTCGACAAGATGCCAGAGGAAGAAGAGGCTAAGCGAACGAGATCCGACCCGAAGCCAACCGAAGTTGGACTCCAGCACCAAAACGACCAACGTGAACTGGAGTTTCGTTATTCATTAAGAGGTTGGCGTCAGGCGGCCAATAAGTTGAGAGCTGCTTTAAGTGATGAAGAACTCGTATTGGTTATCAAGCAACAGAGAGATGAAGTCCAAGCTGCTATGGACAAGGCAACGGTAGTTCAGGATTCTCTCAGCAAGATTAAGGTGTCCTTAAAATTGCATGATGACAGCTTCGACAAGATTGAAGAGGTGGAGGAGCAGCATGCAGAGCTGATGAAACAAACCCACGAAAGAGTGAAGGTTCTACAAGGAGGCTCTGTAACCCAATCGACGTCATCCAGACACTCCTCTAAACCTTCTCCAAAACGACAGAATGATTGTGAAGAGTGGGTCAACGCCGAACCAAAAGATGACCCACCTACGATGGAGAAGATTAACCCAAGAGCTAAGGACACTGAAACAGGAAACTCGTTAGCAGCGAGTTTAGTGGACCAGATGAGGATAAGTCATCTGCCCCCTCCAGAGCCCACTCAGTTCGATGGAAGTCCCCTCCAATATCCAACTTGGAAAAGAAGCTACGACCTCCTAATAGAAAGAAGAGAGATAAACGCAGCAGATAAGTTCTATTATCTTCTGAAGTACATAAAGGGCCAACCCTTGCAACTGGTACAAGGATACGCATTGCTAGGTGATACCAACTCTTATGCTGCTGCGAAGATGGCCCTAGAAAGGAGGTACGGAGATCCCTTTGTCCTGTCTAACGCCTACAGGGATAAATTAGACTCTTGGCCCAGAATCAGCAACAGAGATGGCCAAGGTCTTCGAATGCTGTCTGACTTCGTGAAACAGTGCTGTACAGCAATGACAACCATCGGAAATCTGGCTCAATTGAATGATGAGAGGGAAAATAGGAAGATCTTGGCTAAACTCCCAGACCACCTGATTGTGAGTTGGGGTAGGAAAGTTGCTCATTGGAAGAAAACTCATGGAAATTTCCCATCATTTCATGAGTTCAGTGACTTCATTGAGGAGGAGGCCAATATCGCATGCGACCCAATTACCTCTTTGTATAGTGTAAAGGAGCTGAAGGTAGACAAGCAGCGGACGATTCCGGGTGCAACATCCATGTATGCCTCGACAGATCAACGCCCTCAGCATCCAAGAACGGGAAAGAAGCAGGAGTATGTATGTGTGCTCTGTAAGGAACACCACCAACTAGGAGTTTGTAAAAGGTTCCTTTCAATGACTTTGAAGGAGCGAAAGACCTACGTACGAGACAATGGATTGTGTTATGGTTGTCTCATAAGAGGACACACATCAAGAGATTGCAAAAGGAGAGACACATGCAGTGTCTGCAAACGGCGACATCCCACTTCTCTTCATGAAGACTGGAATCGGAGTAAGCCACAAGAGAGAGTTGATGTGAGAATGGAGTTCCAATCTTCTGATCATGAAAGTTCTAACGCAACAGAAGAACTCCGGTCAACGAGTTCTCACACAACAGTAAACCACATGACCTTGAAGAAACAGGCTGTAAAGTGTTCAGCAGTTGTTCCAGTCTGGATATCACAGAAGGGCAGATTTGATGAAAGGCTGATATATGCATTATTGGACACTCAGTCGGACACCACATTCTTGCTTGAATCTACCAAGGAAGCCATGAACCTACAAGGTTCAAAGGTGAATCTTCTTCTTTCTACTATGTCCAAGAAGGATGAGAGGATCCCTAGTGAGAAGATTCAAGGACTCACGGTTCGTGCTCACAACAGTATGAAGACGATTGATCTCCCTGCAGTCTATACACGAGACATCATGCCTGCAAATAGGGAGTATATTCCAGTGCCTGAAGTGGCTATGTCCTTTCCTCACCTGACTGAAATTGCAGAGGAATTGCTACCACTACAAGACTGTGAGGTAGGATTGCTGATCGGATATGATTGTGCACGTGCTCTAATTCCTCGCAGCATAATTCCTTCTCCTGATGATGATGATGATGGACCCTTTGGGATGAAGACAGATCTAGGTTGGTGTGTTGTGGGTATATCAAGTCAGAAGGAGTTTGCTGTCAGCCCTGACGACAGAATAGGGTTCAGTCATCGATTGATCACCTGTGAGATACTCCCTGAGCTGACTGAAAGCAAAACTTCAACCAAGGAAAAGGTGATGTTCTCACACAACGTCACCATCAAGGAAGAGATAAGTCCTTCATCGGTGCTGAGGATAATGGAAGCAGACTTCTCGGACCTAAGAGACAACAGTGAACCTTTCTCACGGAATGATGTTAGATTCATGAACATCATGAAGAATAATGTTTGCTTAACAGAAGATGGACATTATGAAACTCCACTTCCCTTCAAGGAAAAAGAACCAGATCTGCCAAACAACAGGTATATGGCAGACAAGAGACTACAACATCTCAAACGAAAGTTTGAAAGAGATTCAAACTACCACCGTAGATACACAGAGAAGATGGAAGCACTCTTAGAGAAAGGGTACGCAGAGTTAGCACCAGAAATCAAGACAGCTGATAGTCCAGTCTGGTATATTCCCCACCACGGTGTTATACAGCCCAACAAACTTCGGGTCGTATACGACTGCAGTGCACAGTACAAGGGGGAATCCCTTAACGATTATCTTCTCACTGGACCAGACCTGACAAATGCTCTCGTAGGCGTACTCTGCAGATTCAGGAGAGACGAGATTGCATTCAGTTGCGACATAAAGGAAATGTTTCACCAATTCAAGGTGAGAGAAGACCACCGTGACTACTTGAGATATTTGTGGTGGAAAGACGGAGATATTCTTCGAGAACCCATTGAGCTGCGTATGACTGTCCATTTGTTTGGCGCATCTTCCTCCCCAGGCTGCTCCAATTTTTGCTTGAAGCAGACAGCTACTGATCACGCAGCCGAATTTGGAAATGATGTGAAGGACTTCATCCATCGGGATTTCTATGTGGACGATGGATTGAAATCCGTTCCTTCTACAAAGGACGCTATCGACCTAGTTTCGAGAACAAGACAACTGTGTAAGAAAAGCGGACTGCATCTACACAAGTTCATATCTAACAGCAGAGAAGTAATGGAATCTGTTCCAGAGCCTGATAGAGCGAAGGGAGTCTCCAAGACAGATCTTCTGGGAGTTGATTCACCCATGGAAAAGGCTCTGGGAGTTCTATGGTGTGTTGAGTCCGACACACTTAAGTTCAGGCTCACTCTACATGACAAACCCCTGACGAGAAGAGGAGTCTTAGCCACAGTTATGTCAATCTATGATCCATTGGGTCTGCTGGCGCCAGTTGTACTACGAGGAAAACAGATCTTGCAAGAACTATGCAGGAAAGCAGTAGACTGGGATGATCAACTGCCTGATGAACAGAGAAGCAGCTGGGAGAAATGGAGAGCTGATTTGCATAATCTGGACTCAATCTCCATACAAAGATGCTACAAGCCTGCACATTTCGGAGAAGTAAAGACAACGCAGCTTCATCATTTTTCCGATGCCAGTACTACTGGTTATGGCGAGTGCACATATCTAAGGCTGACTAATGATGAAGGAAAGGTGCATTGTACACTCCTGATGGGGAAGGCCAGAGTTGTACCCCTCAAACCAATCACTGTACCACGTCTGGAGCTGACAGCTGCAGTTGTTTCAGTTAGAGTCAGTGCATTTCTTCAGAGAGAGTTTGTACCCTCAGACACTGAAGAGTTCTACTGGACGGACAGCAATGTAGTAATGGGCTACGTTAGTAACGACTCTAAGCGCTTTCATGTCTTTGTTGCCAACCGTGTGCATCAGATTAGACAACACTCTTCTCCCTCACAATGGAGACATGTGGGTACACAGGATAACCCAGCTGATATTGCTTCTCGAGGAGCTACAGTCAACCAACTCCTGTCTTCCTTTTGGTTTACTGGCCCAAAGTTCCTGTGGGAGAGCAACGCAGAGAAGTTCATTCAAGGTGATAAGTTTGACGTGAAGTTGGATGATCCAGAAGTAAAGAAAGCTCATGCAAACGTTGTACATGGTCACTCTAAGCCTTGTACCTTTGAGATCGATCGTTTGGACAGATTTTCCTCTTGGCACAGAGCTAAAAGGGCAGTAGCAAACTGCATGAGACTGAAGGTGCATTTGAGAAGGCGATGTCGAGAGCGAGGTCTGAGCAAATCATCCACCACTGGAAAGACTTCATTCCTTGGTGAGCTACAGAAGCTTACTACAAAGGAACTCAACAAAGCACAATGTGAAATCCTGAAGGCCGTACAGAGAGATGCATTCAGTAATGAACTGACAGCTATACAGAACCAGTCTGGTAAAGGTAGTGAGATGAATGCAAACAAGAGACACAGGCGTAAGCAGCAAGGGTATAGTCGCTTTCATCGTCTTGACCCTTTCATCGACGCTGATGGGATACTGAGAGTAGGTGGACGCCTAAGTTGTGCTGAAGGTTCCTATGAAAGTAAGCATCCAGCTATTCTACCTCAGGACCACCATATTACAGAGTTGATAATACGACATTGTCACATTCAGACAGCTCACCAGGGACGAGGTATGACCATCAACCAACTGAGGTCCAGCGGCTTCTGGGTCTTATCTGGGAGCTCAACAGTCTCTAGACTCATAAGGAAGTGCGTCACATGTCGTAGGCTACGTGGCGAATCTCAATGGCAGAAGATGTCAAACCTGCCTAAGGACAGAGTTGAGCCTACACCACCCTTCACATACAGCTGTATGGACGTGTTTGGTCCATGGGTAATCAAAGAAGGCCGAAAGGAACTGAAAAGGTACGGCCTCCTCTTCAGTTGTATGGCTTCTAGGGCTGTGCACATTGAGACACTAAATTCGATGACAACCGACTCTTTCATCAACGCTCTTCGACGATTCCTATCCATTAGAGGTCCTGTGCGCCAGCTTCGTTCAGATAGAGGCACTAACTTCATCGGGGCTGAAGCTGAGCTAAGAGAAGGTAGTAATACACACCAGGACAAGATTCAGGAATTTCTTCTGAGGAAAGACTGTGATTATATTCACTTCAAATTCAATGTCCCTTCGGCTAGTCACATGGGAGGTGTATGGGAAAGACAAATACGCAGCATACGTCGTGTGCTAGAAACACTGCTGTATGAAGCTGGACAGCAGCTTGATGATGAGTCCCTGCGCACCCTCATGAACGAAGCAGCAGCTATCGTGAATAGCAGACCTCTGACTGTCGACAATTTGAATGACCCTACACATCCTGAGCCCCTGACACCGAATCATCTTCTGACGATGAAAACCAACGTGCTGTTGCCGCCTCCAGGACACTTCCAACGAGAGGACTTGTACTCTAGGAAAAGATGGAGGAGAGTTCAGCATCTCGCTAACGAATTCTGGAAGCGTTGGAAGCGAGAGTTTCTCCAGAGTCTTCAATCACGTCAGAAATGGACTTGCCCACAGCGTGAAGCCCGTATAGGTGATGTCGTAATAATGAAAGACGACAATCCAAGAAACCAATGGACGCTAGCCAGAGTAGTTGATGTTTACCCATCCTCGGACAATCATGTGCGTAAGGTTAAATTGGTGATGGGTGACCCCAAGATAAACAGTCGCGGGAAGCGAATCTTCCAACAACGTTATTTCGAACGACCAATACATAAGCTCATTTTGTTAGTCGCGCATGAAGACCAGGGGAAATTCCCTGACAAGGAGCCACAAGGCTAGGGGGTTGAACTTGGCTGACAAGGAGCCACAAGGCTAGGGGTTGAACTTGGTTGACAAGGAGCCACGAGGCTAGGGGGTTGAATTTAATTAACCTAAAGTAATAATTGTTATGTCCAAAACGCCATGTCTAGAGATTGAGCCTGGCATTGGATAACAAGGAGCCAAGGGGTCTGAATTAAGACTAATTTATGTTATCATTTGATATTGTTCATTGTGTCTGAAATTGAAACCAATTTGAATTTCGCAGACATTGTGTTTGATAAATGTGATTTCAACCAAAATTCTAAAGTCTGAAAGGGAGAATACCTTCAATTTTCTAAATGCCGCTTTGTTTTTATGTATATGTATACTGGTTTGATCATAATGCTAGAGTCTGGATGTAAGACTAAAATTGAAATGTTTAAGGTTAAACATGCTTTATTTTCTGAAAAGGTCAATTTGGAATATAAAACTATTCCTGGTTAGTAAAGGTATATCTGTGTCTGAGATGAAAACTACATCTAAGAGTCAAGTGAGACTATATTTAAGATTATTCATTTCAGTGTAAACTTACTAGGGTCTGAAGTCAGACTTGTAACCTTGTGACATTTCATTTGTTGCAAAAATGAATCGTAGGCATAAAGTTGATGCTCATTAAATCACATTCTATGGGTCTGATGCAAGACTAAGGAGTTGATGTTATTTAACAAAATATATACATGCATAAAATAATGTTTAAGATTAAGGGCTGAGACTAATTTTAAACAAAATTTGAAGTCAAGTATGTATTACTATACATGGATGGTGTTTTGGTTACAGAGTCAAATTTATGCATTAGTTTAGATTCTTGATCTCTGAACGTCTGTTATAGAAGGATTAGAATTGAACATTATAAGTTGTTAAACCAGTTAAACTTATAGATTGAAGCTAGTACATGCAGCTAGTGAGTACAGCTAGATCATAGATGCATTACATTTACTTCTAGATGTGCTTTGTATATATACAACGTTAAGAATGTTAGTTCTGTAGAACACGTAAGAATTACCGCAGTTATGTCAAATAGTTTATTATGGTAAATTAGTTGTACTAATTTAAAGGAGCCATGTAAGTGTATTTGATTTAGTCGACAAAAAGGTTAGAGCGCCATCTTCGGCGACAGACTTTTATAGACAGAGTTTCAAAGTAAAACATGGACGACCTGATGTCGTAGAGAAATCAATGATTATTTGCAACATATTCTTAGCTGCAGACAAGTTAATTGACTAAAAGGAGGCAAGAAGGTCAGTACTTAAGCTTGCAGTGATTAAGTTGTGGGAAATGTATGTATAATTATGATATTTATGCCATAACTTTGAGACAGTTACCCATGTATGAGAATTCATGTTGGTGAATCTATGTATAAGAATTTATGTTGATGAATCTGTGAATAAGAACTTAAGTTGTATTAATTTATAGAAGTGTGAAGACTATTCAGGAAACACAAAGAAAGAAATAGTAAGGTTAAGTAAATGGCAAAGTTTGGTATAATGCCTATGGGTCACGCCCAAATTTGTATTAAGGAACCAGTAATTATTACATGGATAAGGAACCTGTAATTATTGTTGCATTTTAATTAATGCCCATTTTTTGTTGTTTGTTTTCTCACAGTTTTCACGGAGTGAAAAGAACGGAGTTAAAAGAAAGGAGTCAAAGAAATGAAGCTACGCTCCTACCAAAGAATAAAAGAACACTCCCGTAAAAACCTTGTTAACTTGTCGTTATTGATTGGCTGCAGTTACAATGAGCGTCAGAGCCTGGCGGATACCGGCGCTATATAAATATCCATATTATTATTATTATTATTATTATTCGATCCTTTAAACTTTCCATCAATCATTAAGTTGCCGGACTGTCGGACTGTCGATCACAAGGTCCGCGGTTCGAGACCCGCCGCGGCACCAATGTCCTTTGGCAAGACATTGATTTACATTTGCCACACTCAACCAAGGTAATTTAAATGGGAATCTGGCAGGAATTTATTATTTGAAATGCTAGAGCGCCGGAATGGCAGCACAGCTAAAACTGGGGTAATAATCTCCAAGTTTGGAAGCGCTTAGTGATTGTAATAAGCGCTATTTAAAAACTGAGTATTATTATTATTATTTACTCGTCACCAACCAACCAGTCAAATATACTGTATATCACTTAATATTAATAGCTCAAGTGCAATTTTATTTATTTTCGACATAATTTGTTCTTTTACAAATAAACTAAACAATACAAAGTATTTCTTCTATATAGTAAAACCATGATGATAGTAAAACATGAAGTCAATTACAAGTTTACAACAAAATGAACAGGTTTAAACGTTTCATCATTCATTGTACAAAGTATAATGGAGGGGCCTGAAATAAAGCAAGGCTTGTTATCGATAGACCTGGTGAAAAATTTACAGACAACAAGATACATAAATAATAACAAAGGAGGAAAACATTATCAAAGAAAGAAAGAGGGAAAAGGAAGCTATGAGCAATGATGGGGAGGGATGGTGGCTGAGGGGGGATGTGGCCCCCTCAGAATTTGAAATAAAATTGAATTTTCAAACTCATTTGGGGGCGATTTGGTGCATACTTTCTAGTAATATTTGACTGAAAAGATTCCAATGGAATTTTTTCTTCCTGAAAGAGGAATATCTTATGTCACTTTTACAAAGACTCAGAGACATATTTGCCATACAAGCTTTATTATTGTCATTATTATGTGAAATGATTCCATGGAGTATTTTGATAACAGCAGTTAGGTTTAGAATAAGTTATTACATGTCATGTACCTGTCTTGCTATTCAATATCAATATGCCTCAGGCACACCTTTGCGTATGCCTGCGTATTTAAACTGACCAATAACATTTGTGATATTCATATCACATCGTTTGTACTTTGCCTTATATGAATCTTGTACTATATATTGTATTCTATTTTCTATAAGTGGGATATATTTTGTTCAGGTAGTGAGATCTTCCGCTTAGGCTTGATGTATCATTTCTCTGCGGGGAAAAATTACGATGTATACTGTTGGTTCTTACACAGTAAAAACGCTGCTTAAAAAAGTGATGTTCACTTACAGTTGTACACTATCTTAAACAACAGTTGAACACATTGTAAACAACGTTGCTCGAAACGAAAGTAATTTTGTTAAACATTCGCTGTTTAAATTGTAATGACTGCTATATTTACTATACGAGAGCTTTTAGACAATGTTGTTTACATAATTATGACGTCATGTGTCTCGTGCCAGTAAAGTGCGCGTTGGCTAAAAGCTTTATTTCACATTGTTATGTTTAGAAACAGGTTCCTTGAAACTAACATGCAATTGAAATTAACATGCCACTTAGAAATGTGCAGTGCAGCTGTTTAGGCACAGCTCATTGTTATTCATATTATATGCATACACACAATGCAAGTGTATGCAAGGGTCTTCTGTTGACTACACAGATTGATACATATGTAAAAGCACATGGATATTGAGTCTGGATTAAACTACCAAAGCAACCACACGTGTTTCTGCAGGCTCCATTTTGTTTGTCTCTATACTTACATTTATTTAGCTTAATAGTTATTACTTTCCAACCCACAACACAACACACATCATGGCCGACCAAGCTACCGACGCACTACTAAGTGACTGGGGATTCAATGGCTTAATTGAAATCACTTTATTATTAACCAATTTGAAGTTTTTAACTTATAGCGTAAGTTCACAGTTAAAATATTCAGTATCTGTACGCAAATGTCAGAATAAAGGTAGACTTAAAATCGTCGCGTCATGCAGTGCGGCACTGATCGCGCACTCGGTTATAACGTGTGCTAAATTCCTTTCCATAGAGATCGCATGCATCCCTATTATGCAGTTTATACGTGCATGGAAAATGGGCACTGTTTTTCCAACCCACAACACAACACACATCATGGCCGACCAAGCTACCGACGCACTACTAAGTGACTGGGGATTCAATGGCTTAATTGAAATCACTTTATTATTAACCAATTTGAAGTTTTTAACTTATAGCGTAAGTTCACAGTTAAAATATTCAGTATCTGTACGCAAATGTCAGAATAAAGGTAGACTTAAAATCGTCGCGTCATGCAGTGCGGCACTGATCGCGCACTCGGTTATAACGTGTGCTAAATTCCTTTCCATAGAGATCGCATGCATCCCTATTATGCAGTTTATACGTGCATGGAAAATGGGCACTGTTTTGGCGCTAATTCATGAGTTGCAGAATATTATTTGTCTGCGGTACGATTGTATAGCAGACAAATGTTGTTTGTATCGTTAATGAATGCATACTTATGTTGGGTCCGGGGCTGTGCCCCGATGGAATGTAATTTGCATAGGCAGCTCGTACAGGTGTGCGAGCTAATTCTGCCACTGATACCAGGGCGTGGCATGAATTAGTGTGTAATTGAATCATTCTAGCTTGAGCTTTCAACGAGACAACTACCGTGGAGCCGACCGAGGTTGCCGATCTCGTGAACGCGGACATGCGAGACAACCAAACGGGGCTGCCAGGCCAGCCTGATTCGTTGACTTCTAAGAAGTTTTTTTCAGCAGCTATATTAATAGCAATCAGAAAGCCGGGATCGTGTTTTTCGTGTGGAAAAGCAGTGCATTGGAGAGTTGACGACAGAGAGGTCTTCATTTATCTTCTTTACAATACAGAGCTAAGTAAAATTGTCCTTACATTCACCCGTTTATAGGGGTTAATTTACCCAATAATCTTTCTGGAAAGGTTTTTCTCGAGAGAGAGACTGGTAAATTGGTAAAGAAGAAGACTATAGGTAATACGAAAAGGAAAGATTCTCCATGTACTAAAACGGTGTGTTAAATGAGTTTCGTAACTGTCAAAATGGCACCTCCTGTAGGAGACTACGAGAAAATTAAGAAGGAATGTTGGAAAATGTATTGATATATATATACATGCTGATAATTATGTCTGATATAATCGAACAAGGGTACAAATTACTCTTACATTCAACTCCTTTAGGGATTAATTTGCCCTATAATCTTTCTGCCAAAGACCATTCGAAATATGTCGAGAGAGAGATGGGTAAATTGGTAGAGAAGGATTGTATAACTGAATAAGAGGAGGAGGTTGAAGGAAAGTAAAGATCACCGTGCATTGGAGTGTGAAACGAGTTTCGTAGCTGGCATATACCATTTCCTGTAGGGAGACTACGAGAGAAGAAGGAAATTGTTTTCGGGGAGAAAAAAGAAAATTGCTGATAGATACGTCTGTGATAGTAGATCAAGGGTACGAGTTCCCTTTACATCTCATTTAGGTATTAATAGAGTAGAAAATGAATTGACGAAGTTGAAGAGAGACTTCTTGTAATAAATTCTGTGTCCGATTACAAAGGACAGTGCAGATAAGTTCGAGATTGAAGGAGCGTCAATCTCAATTAATACAAAGAGAAACATGAAGATGTTTAATTGTGAAAGATAAAAAGGGTGACTATTGTGTTCACGTTCGGCCTAAAGTTGGCATTAATACCTTCACATTGGTATGGTCAATGTGGAAAGCCATATGTTAGGCTTTGCCTGGGGTTTCGGTGAAATAAGGTATCACGTTTTCAACGTTTTACTTTTAGGCATTTCTACCTCGGGGTATGTGTTCACCATTAAAAGTGATGAGATTTGTTGTCAAGTTATTAGCGTGGTCATGGTCATAACGCAATCATGTTTCTTGAACACGGAATTGCAGGGCATGACAGCAGGAAAGGGGCTGTTTCTCTACGTGTCTCAGTGCTAAAGGAACCTGAGGTCTAGGTCTTCTTCTTGCTGAAGAAAAATGTCAGTGGGCGATACTTCCTGGCTAGGACTAAATTGGGATTTTCTGAACGAACGAGTGCGAATCGCAAAGAAACGCATTAACCGATTTTAAGGTTTCTATTTCCACTATAATTTCTAAAGATCGAAGGTCTGGTATTTTTGGGGGCTCGTTAGGTCTCTAGCGAAGGTAGTTGGAAAGATAGTGTCAATGCACATCGTGTTTGGATAATCGGTGTGTCAATTCATAGCTGCAGTCCGAGCATGAGTAGATAAAGGTCATTGCAGACCAAATTGTGAAATACAGGGATACAAAATACTGGATAGTGTTCATGAAAGTGATGTCATCATTATTCATGTTATGCACAAGCAGTGCACTCCACGATACACAGGTGGAAGAATTCTTTGAAAAGGGGACACAAAGGCTATTTATATAGTACCTCCATCGCTATTGGAGTGATTATTTCAAAGTGTACTAAGTGGGAACTCTTCATTTTTTGAGGATCCGTGGATAACCGTGAACTGGTCTATTAAAGACAAGGGAGTTGTTCAAGTGTGTGAACGGAAAGAGTTGGAATGCTCCTATCTCGGTAAACATGAGATATGCTGGCAGGGTTCGGTTTTTTGCAGGGAAAATGTAGACAAGTTAAATAGTAACACAGAACTCATGGGAGTTTGGTCTGAGTCTGAGAAGATTCAAAGCTCCTCGTGGAGAGTGCTCGTAGCCGTCGTGAGAACGACAAGTGTTGTTCGAGCATCGCCTGGAAGGGCGAAGTGTACGCTGGTACACGGACAACAAGAATGTTGTGGACATCGTGATAAAATGGAGTAGTAACTCCGCCTGCCAAGAAAAGGCTTTGGAAATACGAATTGTTTGTGAAGAAAACGATGTAAAAATTGATCCGGCTTGGGTATCTAGACGTGAGAACAAGCAGGTTGATAGATTGAGTGTAGACAAGTTAAATAGTAACACAGAACTCATGGGAGTTAGGTCCGAGTCTGAGAAGATTTAAAGCTCCTCGTGGAGAGTGCTCGAAGCCGTCGTGAGAACGGCAAGTATTGTTCGAGCATCGCCTGGAAGGGCGAAGTGTACGCTGGTACACGGACAACAAGAATGTTGTGGATATCGTAATAAAATGGAGTAGTAACTCCGCCTGCCAAGAAAAGGCTTTGGAAATACGAATTGTTTGTGAAGAAAACGATGTAAAAATTGATCCGGCTTGGGTATCTAGACGTGAGAACAAGCAGGTTGATAGATTGAGTGTAGACAAGTTAAATAGTAACACAGAACTCATGGGAGTTAGGTCCGAGTCTGAGAAGATTTAAAGCTCCTCGTGGAGAGTGCTCGAAGCCGTCGTGAGAACGGCAAGTATTGTTCGAGCATCGCCTGGAAGGGCGAAGTGTACGCTGGTACACGGACAACAAGAATGTTGTGGATATCGTAATAAAATGGAGTGGTAACTCCGCCTGCCAAGAAAAGGCTTTGGAAATACGAATTGTTTGTGAAGAAAACAATGTAAAAATGTATCCGGCTTGGATATCTAGACGTGAGAACAGGCAGGTTGATAGATTGAGTAGGACGTCAGACAGTGACGACTGGCATATGTAAACTGAGGCTTGTAACATAGGCTTGATCAGAAGTGGGGGACTCATGTGTTTGACAGAATAATTATTGTTTGTCATTATAATACCAAAAGTAGGAAGTTTAATTCCAAACAGTGTAATGGGAAAAGTTGTATTGATGTTTTTTTCTCAGAGTTGAGAATGAGATATCGATTGGTGGGTAGGTACCACCACCCCGATTCATTGCCAAAACTGTTGATAAATTGGTGCCGGATATTAAAAGCAAGGGCTCACTGATATAGTCCCATATTTGAAGTCTGCTTCATTTGGGCCCATGATTTGGGATGGTGATGAGTTCTATTCATTTTATTGAAGAATTTGAAATATTGCCCTCTGGTGAGGAGGATGCAGGGCCAAAACTGAAATTTTGGAAGCCCTCGTAGCAGATTTATGCTTGTCGCATTGAAGACTTTTAGTTGTACCATGTTATTTTTATTTACACTCTCCAGGTTTAGGAGTCAAGAAGGCCATACATGGTGCGGTGGACAAAGCGAGGGTTTGATCTGAGAATCTTATCGTCATGGCTTGACAATCTTCGGAGCCGAAGCAAAGGGGAGAAGGGACGTCCAAGACTCGTCGTCAAGAAGGACGCAGTGTTTTTTTTCAGTGATTTATGCAATAAGTACGGAGGTTGCGATGATGTTTGAATGTTTAAGAGATCTCGTTTATATTCTCGTTTCTGGCATTGTGTTTGAAAGCTCATATTTATCCGTAATATGTTGGCGGAGAAGTGAAAGTCAGATCAGTATCGCAGGCGCAATACCATCTTGATGAGTAATAGTTAATGAAGTACTTAATTGTCCAGTAGAAATTCTACGAGAACATATGTGGCAAAGGAAGGTATTTCCAAGAAATCTGACAAATTCAATTCAGACCAGTTTATTGGAACAAAGGTAATAAGAGTTTGTCATAGAAAGCAAACAGTCAAGTTATACCAGTGCATATGAGGCAGTTGTTGCTCGTTTGTGAAAGGTATGCGTGGAAGAGGCTAGTTTAATTTGGGCCTACTCCCTCAGAGCAGGAGGGGCTACCGCCGAGGCCAGAGCTTCCGTGTCAAATAGGCTTTGGAAGAGGCACGGGCGAAGGAGCAGTGAGAAGTCAAAAGATGGCAATGTTGACGATAGTTTGGAGCACAAATTATTGGTCGTTAAGTCTTTGAAATTGTGAAAAGGGCTTTTTCTGTTAGATTTGAGAAATAGCACAGAGTGTCGTGCAGCTAAATAAATATAAGATAAGCATAATTTTTGCTTTGTTCATTCTCAGAACGTGTTTGTGCCTTGGGCGAAAATTGGATTGACCTGCAAGTGAGCGTAGGTACGCAAAATGCATGATATTCATTTGGATGTAAGTGATAAAATTTATTCCATAAGCTTTGATTGGGAGAAATTACAAAAGATATTTTTCCACAGAGCTGGTTTAAAGAAGACCGCAAATATACGTAGGTAGTGAAATTCGTGTTTTTATTTTACAAGGAATCTTCAATTATTCGTGAGGATTTGTAACAGCAGTAGATTTATACATACATGTATCGTTTCTCTTTGTCAATAGATGAATATGTTTTGTGCAGATTTAACATTCGTTCTTTTTGTCGCTGTTTTATTTACCACCAACAAAGTGTTGCCGGAACAAAGAGTTGTGTCAATTGAATTTAATGACATGTTATTAGCATGGATGGTGTTTTCACCTTACGGACATGATTTTAAAAATTATCAAAAGAAGGGCAAAAGAAAACGAGGTCTTGTCTCGTACACAGGTTTGCCTGTTCATATTTGACTATAACGAGTTTTTGTTCGAATTTCAACTTTTTCTTGAAAGAGAACGTTTCGGATCTAGAATGTCATGGTTATGAATCAAATTATTCAATGACAGTGTTCTGTACGCATATGTATTAAGTGGGAAAGGCAAGTTCCTGAAACATTTGCTAAGACTTTAGAATCGGTTGTATTCAAACAAGGTAACAAGTTTAAACGAGCAAGCTTGTGGTTTTAGTCCAAATTGGACTCGTTTGTCAGTTGGGTACTAATTTTCAGATTTCATTATAGTACACCCAGGTGAAGTAAATGGATACCTTGCATGAATTAGTTCCTGGAGATGCTGGAGGCTCTGTAATATACGGCAGCAAGAGTAAGGCCGGGGTAATAATTAATGCGCCTCAGAATATGATTTCTCGATAGACGGTGCTATAGAAATGCCATTATTATTCAACAATGTTAAAATATATTTAACTAGGAGTCTATTTGGCATGACTTAAATTTAGATTGCTTATTTCTCTTCTGTTCTCTTTTGCTCCCGTTCTTTGAATTCTAGTCGTTGTCAGGCTATTCCACAATAATTGAAGTGTATTATTGTGTTATTTGTGTGTATTGGAAAGCAAGAGGGATGACAGACGAAATAATATGTGAGATTATAGGACAGACTATTATTTGTCTGCGGTACGATTGTATAGCAGACAAATGTTGTTTGTATCGTTAATGAATGCATACTTATGTTGGGTCCGGGGCTGTGCCCCGATGGAATGTAATTTGCATAGGCAGCTCGTACAGGTGTGCGAGCTAATTCTGCCACTGATACCAGGGCGTGGCATGAATTAGTGTGTAATTGAATCATTCTAGCTTGAGCTTTCAACGAGACAACTTTTATTTACAATAAAAGTGCGTTGTGTCATGTACTGTTACATGACTGTGTTTGAATAAGGTTTTCCAGAGTTTTTATGCTCGTTGAGTTTTATCTCTGGTTTTTTATCCTGGACCATGATAGGTCCGGTTTCCAGTGAAGGAAACGGTTTCCAGTGAAGGAAACGAGAAGAAATGTTTGTTAAACATTCATACTGAATAAACGGCCGGCTCTCAGTAGTCGTTGTCAGGCTATTCCACAATAATTGAAGTGTATTATTGTGTTATTTGTGTGTATTGGAAAGCAAGAGGGATGACAGACGAAATAATATGTGAGATTATAGGACAGACTTACCCTATATTGTTAGTCTTCATATACCTATATAGAGATCCAGAAATAGTGGTGCACTCATTCAGAGTATCAAACCCAAGTTATACCCCATTATACAGCCCTTTTGTTGTAAACAACCCCCACTGAACAACAGCTCCTTTTTAAACAACTTTCTTTAAACAATCCAGTTGGTGTAAACAACCCCCACTGAACAACAGCTCCTTTTTTTAACAACTTTCTTTAAACAACCCAGTTGGTGTAAACAACCCCCACTGAACAACAGCTCCTTTTTAAACAACTTTCTTTAAACCACCCAGTTGGTGTAAACAACCCCCACTGAACAACAGCTCCTTTTTAAACAACCGTCTTTAAACAACACCAGTTGTTTAAATTGTGATTTTAAACAAGTTGTTCAAAATTTTGATCAACTAACTTTAAACAATTTTCTTAAGGATAAATATAAATTTCTGATTTTTTTTTTAGTACAGGCTAAATAGGATGGGACCTCACAGATTTGCCAATTTGTATTTGATTGATTGCACTTTCAAAATTTCAAAACTTTCTGATTTTAAATCAGTTTTCGCTCAAACCTTCACCGATCTGTTCCTCTCATTTCTCTTCTTCTGTTAAAACCAACTAAAATTTCAGATGGATTCACCTATAAATGGAATCAATTCCAGTGATGTATTTTTAAGTTTGAGGATCGATGTTTGTAAGGGTAAACTATACAAATTTAAACCTTAGTCACATTGTTAAACTCGACGCAACAGCAACTCAAAACCGACCGATTCTTCGCCATGAGAGGTAATGTAAGTTTTTGTTTGGCCTTTTGTCGGTCTGGTGTCGGCTCGTTAATGTGACTGTGATATGGGATATCACTTCCCTTATCAATACAGGCAACAATCGATAACTGTACATGATTATTGTACTCTGAATATTAAGTGTTTTGCTGGTTTCGCATTCCCGCATATATGGGTGCCTACGGAGTTATTTTTTAATGTTTTCTTTTCTTTAAAATATTATCATTATTATTATTATTATTATCTCGTATTACCAGGGATTATTTCATTCCTTTTTTGCAAAAACAATACATAAATATTGTTCTTTGTGTTAATAGACCCCTTAAATATTTTGGCATCATCTCTTATGAGGTCAAAGTGTGTGGGAGAATAGCTCTCTTACTTGCTTTTCAATCTCTTCCCATACGGGAAGCGGTTATTCGTCACGAGTTGAAGTCGGTAAGAAGGGACGTTGACTGATTCTTTATCTGCTCATACGAATGCCAATATCTGAAGAAATTTTACCCATAGATTTGGTGATAGCTATTGGAAGCATGAGGATTTAGGCCGATTTTAAAGACACCCAAGCCTTTGAATACAGATTTCGCAAGGCATCATGGATAATCGAAGGAAAAATTATATCGCTAGTATAACACACGAAAAGGAATTGAGATTTTCCAACCTTTGCGGTTTTCTTTTGCGAGGGGCGAACACTCTTACTATGTTTCAAAGAAAGATACCAGTGATTTAATGTTTTATTATTGTTTACTACAAACCAACAATACATCGTATTTTTTGCCTGCAGAGAAATGATACATCAAGCTTAGAAAAAGATCTCGCTACCCGAACAAAATAAATCCCACTATATAATACATGATTCATAATTATATTCATAGGACACACGCTGTGGTATGAATATCACAACGTGTTACTGGTCAGTTCAAACATAAAGGAACCAACTGTAGACTTAATTTTTTTATTACACTTGTAAAAAATGGAATTCAATATAATAATCATATATTCATAGTAAATACATACGCTGTGATATGAATATCACAAAGCGATATAAATCACCTTCACGCAAAGAGAAAGTGAGTAAGCGTGAACGAGAGAGAGAGAGAGAAAGAGAGAGAGAGAGAGAGAGTGAGAGATAGAGCGAGAGAGAGAGAGGTCAACAGCTGCTCTGCAGGTAACGCCTCAACATTTTATGAAATGAAGTAGACAAAATGACGCCGAAAGATACAGGTGATCTCACCTAAGGTATTTTCTCAAGATATATTTAACTACTTAATCAGCGTGTCTGCATTAACGTGAGGTAATTAAAACCATAACATACATACCAGTAATGGTAACAATAAAACAACAAAATCCATATGGCTTTTATGCTAAAGGTTACAAAGGGTTAAAGGGTACAAAATAATATAAAATTTCCGTATTTCCAATTCGTATATATTTTTGTTTCGTTTATTGTGACGGGCATCACATCTGCAAACCTCAGGCTAACGATAGTCACTTGGGTGTTAACTTCTTTTGATAGGATGTTGTATTCCCAAATGGAAAATGTCACTGAATTTTCTCTGAAAAATTCAGGACAATTATTTGACTAAGTTGATTAGTGGTCAGTTGGTCAAGAACGATATACCTAGAGTTCTACGTGAGCAGGGGAAACAACGAAGCAGATGAGGAAGAGAATTGGGAGAAAGAAAGAGAGAGATAGAGAGAGAGAGAGAGAGAGGGGAGAGTATGAGGGATGAAGAGAGATGAATTGAGAGAGTGAGAGAGGGAGGGAAAGAGAATGCGAGAGAGATAGATATACTTCGTTATAACAAACGGGGCTACAAAATATCCTCATTGCATTAAAGTCCTCACAATCACAAGCAGGGGTATGGCACATTTTAGCACACCAGTATTGTCGCAATTTACCGACTAAATCATGGAATAGAATATTTTATAACCAAATACAATTTAAAATGAAATTGTACATCCTTCCACGATTCATATATACACATATGTGTAAATGAAATACTTTCTACATAATTTATCTAAACATTTTAAATTCGTGATTGATCGCAAAAGCATTTTCATTCTAATGAGTGACTAGCGCATTAGTGTTGCTGCAGTCAGTGATCAAGCATACCAAATATTATTAATGCTAGTAGCATTAGTCATACTCCAATTCTCATAACATTAGCTCATTGTTACTGAACAATAATACTATTAATCAAATAAATATTTTGTGCATATTTTACATTCTAAAGACTTTATTTAACACGTAGAAGTATTTATGCTAGTAAATATGTAGATTCGAGTTCTAGAAAAGGCAACAAAATTAACTAATCTGAACCACAGAACCACAGAAGCATATATACGCCGACTATTAGTCGCACATTTGACATACAACAATGCGTATCCGGACCCTCCGAATAACCACCCCCAGTCAACCACCCCAGACACCTACCCCTTACCTCTTCTAAGTGCTATTTTTAATTTCTATAGTAAGTGCCCCCTTTCAGGTACAAGAAGTGCCCCATTTCACTTTTGATAAGTGCCCCTACATCTCTGATAATTGCCCTATTCAAATATGAGAAGTGCTCCTTTCCCTTTGTAAGAAGTGCCCCTTCCCCTTTAATAACTACCCCTTTTAAACTCGGATAAGCGCACCTTTTATTTTCACATGTGCCCCCTTTCCTTATGATAAGTGCCCCCACTTGAAGAAAAAAAAGACCCCTTCCCGTCTCTAATAAATGCCCCCTTTTTACCTCATAAGTGCCCTTTTTCATCTCCTGTAAATGACCCTTTTCAGGTACGAGAAGTTACTCCTCTTCACTTCAGATAACTACCCCCTTCACCTCCGATAATTGCCCCATTTCAAATCTAAGAGATGCTATTTTTACTTTGAAAAGTGCCCTTCTCCTCTTGACAAGTGCTCTTTTCATCTCTGAAAAGTGCTCCTTTGCACCTCTAATAACTGCCCCTTTTACTTTGACACGTGACCCTTTCCTTTCTAATAAATGCTCCTTTTTTTTTTTTATAAGTATCCCTTCCCTATTCATAATTACCCGTTTTCATCGCTGATAAGCGCCTCGTTTATTTTAATCTGTGCCTCATTTTTTTTTACTAGAGCCACTTCCCCCTTTTCATAAAAGCCCCCCTTCACCTTCAAAAAAAGCCCCTATTAAAATTTGATCGGTGCCCCTTTTCTTTCAACAATTGCACATTTTCCTTTATTAAAAGTGCCCCTTTTCGTATTTGGTCAGTGCCCCTTTTCAGGTGCGATAAGTGCCAATATTTACCTCTGATAATTTACTTTTTGACAATATTATGTGTTGCTTTTCTTTCTTATAAGGGACCTATCCCGTTTTCACAAATGCCCCTTTTCACCTCTTATAAATGCCCCCTATCAAAATATGATCGATGCCCCTTTTCCGTCGACAAATGCCCATTTCCCATTCTCATAAGTTCCTTTCTTCATTCCTTGGTGAGTGCCTCTTTTCAGGTGTAAGAAGTGTCCATTTTCCGTCTCATCATTACACGTGCCCCTAATTTAAGCAACTTATAGCAATTTCCCCCAAGCTCGCTCGCTACGCTTGCTCACATTTATAGATGATATCATTATTTTACTTATCAAAGGTCTGTTCAGTCTCTCGTTATGAAACTGTGCCTATATCCATCAGGATTGTGTTTTTCCTCTTTATAAGATAATCTTTTGCACTGCGACCTCACAAATCATAATTTTTTTCTCGCTCGCTAATGAATATTAAGACCATCACAACCCAACTGCAAAGTACGATATCTTGTATAATGTATGAAGAGAAACAAATATTGAAATTATAATATAATGCAATCACAAGGCAGGCGTATATACCAATGTCAACAAATTGTATATTTTCGTCTTGATGTTTCCCTTTGTAGGTGCCCTTTTTGTCAGAAAGTGCCCCTTTTTGTTGGTGCCCCCACTTTGTAAGTCGCTCCGCCGCCCCTGCCCTTTATATATCTTTAGTATAGGCCAAAGAATATATTCCTTAAATAAAACAAAATATACATTCAATCTAATTGTAAGACGCGGAAACTGATAAATTGATGACACGCCACACCATTCTTTGTGTTCGATGTTTTATTTCATATGCAAGTTACAATAAGCAAACTAAACCTGAATAAATAAACAAAGTTAAAATAATTAAACAAAAATGAGGACATGTTTCATAAAAATAAATGACAAACAGGTTGTGTATATTCTATTCATTAAAAATTAATCAATATTTCATTGAAATAATCCGTAATTAATCACAAAAAAGTTCTTCTATTGTTTCGATAACTCTCCCCAAAAAAATACAGCTATCAAGTGAACTTTATCAAACAATCAAACATAATTTCGAATTCAAACTACATTGAGTTAGTGGTTTATGTGATTACCACTTACCCTGACAATCTGGCCTAGCGGACCGTTTCCTCTTATGGTACCCTCCTTCTTACACGTTGTATGTCAATTCCTAAATGAATAATAATTGGTACAAATCATTTGGCCTGTCATCATCAGCTCGAGCTTGCCAAATAGTCCGCTCTTTCTGATTCTGGAAATTAGCCCGATCACGAATAGCATGCTATTTGGCAGATGAATAGCGGGCTATTTGCTCGGGAAATATTCCCACAATATTTTGGGCTAGTTTGCAAAATAGCCAGCTATTTGTCCGGTGCGTTTTCACCAGCCCAAAGACTCGCACTATGCGCGAACAATGAGAAATCTATCGATGAAGACGCGATTTATAACTTTGGCGAGCTAATTTCCCAAATCAGAAATAGCGAGCTATTTGGCAAACTCGAGCTGATGAGGACAGACCTTAACAAATTGTGAATTTTACTCTAAAGCAAAAATCTAGAGACGAGCCACTGACTATAATCGTAAACCATTAACTCTTAAAATATTACTTTACAACTGTTTCACCAAATATGTTTATCCAGAGCTAACCTCAACAACACATTATAAAACTACAACTCGTAAATATTAGAAGGAACATATAAGATATAACATAGTAACATTCACATCACCTCAAATTACTATTACCAAATCAGAATCAAGTATTTATCTCACTAAAGAAATCAACCTGCTGATGATCAAGCAGATAATATGCAGCACCTTACAAAATGCATATCTTATCAGCACAACTAATCTCCATCTATTCATATGGTGACGGCATACAGAGACACCGGTATTTCATATAGAGGGATTACGTACAGTATGTGTAGAGCAGGGCCTCGTTGCACAAAACTTACCATTGATGGTAACTACCATGGAAATCTATATTTTGATTGGCTGTTGAGCCCTGTTACCATGGTAGACGTCATTGATGGCAAAGTTACCACCAATGGTAAGTTTTATGCAACGGGGCCCAGGTATGAAGCTCTAGATTGATAGCTTTTTCAATTATGAATAGTTTAAACATTCCTTCATTTGAACTTGAAAGTACAATGAAGGAATGTTCCAACTATTCAAAAAGTGAAATAGATATAAAAGCTAGAGCTTCATACCTGATCTACACATACTACACATAATCCCTCCTATCAATGTATGCAATACCAGTGTCTCTGTATGTCATCAACCTGTGGTAAGATAGAGATCTAACCAGCAAAAATAAAAAATGAAAGTGGTATGGACTGTTCCAAAACAAAGTATTACCATGACACCTTGATCAACCTATGAATAGTAGGATTCCTTTACCATAAACAATTTAACCTGAATGCACTAAAAGTATTCCATTACAAAAAAAAAAAAATCATCATAGAATTTCCCAAAACAAAATACATGTAGCCTCTTCATACCTAATGTTACGCCAAAGCCTGACGAGACCTCCTCTCTGCCTTCCCCAATCATATATAGAGGGTGCAGCGCAGGAGTGAATCTAGCTTACACCTCTTACCCCTATCATAACGGTTACACTCTATATTGGGAGGTGCTGACTCCTGACCAAGTAACCTGTTTGTAAGTCATTTACTTTCTCATAATAATAATAATAATAATAATAATAATAATTAAACATTTTTATATAGCGCATAACAAATAGGCAAATTGCATGTCTCTGTGCACTTTAAGAAAAAGAAAAACCATGCACTAGGTTCATGATTCAGTGGATAGCTGTGGAATGCTGTGGAATGTCGTGTTTTTTCAAACTAAATGAAATGTGTGTCATAGCTTTTACTCAGAATATGTGTGAATCATACTTCTTTAAAGTACAAAGTTAGCAAACTATTTAACTTGTGGGGATATTGATTAGTTATTGATAAAAATAAATCGATATTGAATAGATCTTTTCACCATAAAACAGTAGGATTTTAACCTGTTACACAATAAGGGGCTCATTTTCATGTCTGCTACGTCATGATTATGTAATACGTCACTGCAATGTTAGAAGCCTACATTTCACCATAGTTTATGATCAAATCTATAATATTGATTTTCCGAAAATCGTTGCGATGATCTCGTGTTGTCTGCTTACTGGACACTTCATTGTATTACAGGCGCGGATCCAGGATTTCTTAGGGGGGGGGGGGGCCCAAATTTGAAATTATGCGAGCCAAATATTGGTACGTAATGGTGACCAACAGTGACGTAATGCAGGGGGGGGGGGGGTCGGTGCAGGGAGGGGCGAGTTTCCCCCTCCCTCCGAAACGCGGAAGCTTTGACGTTTCATTAAATTATTAGAGAAAGAAGACGGTTCGTTGTACCGTTCTCGAAAAAAAAAAAAATTCTCGTCTGAATTTATTTGTTCCCTCCCGCGCGAAGCGCGGAAAATTTTAGGATTTATTAAATTATAAGAGAAAGAAGACGATTCGTTGTAGAGTTCTCGACTCTTAATCCTCGTCTGAATTCAGGTTCCCCCCTCCCGCGCCAAGCGCGGAAGCTTTTACGTTTCATTAAATCATTAGAGAAACAAGGCGATTCGTTGTACAGTTTTCGACTCTTATTCCTCGTCTGAATTCAGTTTACCCCTTCCGCGCGAAGCGTGGAAGCTTTTACGATTCATTAAATCATTAGAGAAAGAAGACGATTCGTTGTACCGTTCTCGACTCTTAATCCTTGTCTAAATTCAGTCCCCCCCTTCCTCCCCTTCCTGCGCGAAGCGCGGAAGCTCTGACGTTTCATTAAAATATTAAAGAAATAAGGCGATTCGTTGTAGCGTTCTCGACTCTTAATCCTCGTCTGAATTCAGGTTCCCCCCACCCTCCCGCGCGAAGCGCGGAAGCTTTTAAATTTCCTTAAATCATTAGAGAAAAAAGACGATTCGTTGTACCGTTTTCGAAATAGTCCTCGTCTGAATTCAGGTTCCCCCCCTCCCGCGCGAAGCGCGGAAGCTTTTAAGTTTCCTTAAATCATTAGAGAAAAAAGACGATTCGTTGTACCATTCTCGACTCTTAATCCTTGTCTAAATTCAGTCCCCCCCCCCTTCCCCTCCTGCGCGAAGCGCGGAAGCTTTGACGTTTCATTAAACTATTAAAGAAAGAAGGCGATTCGTTGTACAGTTCTCGACTCTTAATCCTCGTCTGAATTCAGTTTACCCCTTCCGCGCGAAGCGTGGAAGCTTTTTACGATTCATTAAATCATTAGAGAAAGAAGACGATTCGTTGTACCATTCTCGACTCTTAATCCTTGTCTAAATTCAGTTTTCGCCCCCCCCTTCCCCTCCTGCGCGTAGCGCGGAAGCTTTGACGTTTCATTAAACTATTAAAGAAAGAAGGCGATTCGTTGTACAGTTCTCGACTCTTAATCCTCGTCTGAATTCAGTTTACCCCTTCCGCGCGAAGCGTGGAAGCTTTTTACGATTCATTAAATCATTAGAGAAAGAAAAACGATTCGTTGTACCATTCTAGACTCTTAATCCTTGTCTAAATTCAGTTCCCCCCCCCCTCCCGCGCGGCGCGCGGAAGCTTTTACGTTTCATTAAATCATTAGAGAAAGAAGACGATTCGTTGTACCGTTTTCGAAATAGTCCTCGTCTGAATTCAGGTTCCCCCCCCCTCCCGCGCGAAGCGCGGAAGCTTTTAAGTTTCCTTAAATCATTAGAGAAAAAAGACGATTCGTTGTACCATTCTCGACTCTTAATCCTTGTCTAAATTCAGTCCCCCCCCCCTTCCCCTCCTGCGCGAAGCGCGGAAGCTTTGACGTTTCATTAAACTATTAAAGAAAGAAGGCGATTCGTTGTACAGTTCTCGACTCTTAAACCTCGTCTGAATTCAGGTCCCCCCCCCCCACCCTCCCGCGCGAAGCGCGGTAGCTTTTAAGTTTCATAAGATTATGAGAGAAAGAAGACGATTGGCTGTACAGTTGTCGACTCTTAATCCTAGTCTGAATTCAGGTTCCCCCCTCCCGCGCGAAGCGCGGAAGCTTTTAATTTTCATTAAATCATTAGAGAAAGAAGACGATTCGTTGTACCATTCTCGAAAATAATCCTCGTCGAAATTTAGTCTCCCCCCCCCCCATCCCGCGCGAAGCGCGGAAGCTTTTACGTTTCATTAAATCATTAAAGATTCGTATTACCGTTCTCGCCTCTGAATCTTTGTCTGAATTCAGATTCCCCCTTCCCGCGCGAAGCGCGGAAGCTTTACGTTTTATAAGATTATGAGAGAAAGAAGACGAATCGCTGTACCGTTCTCGATCGTTAATCCTTGTCTGGGGCGGCAGTGAAGCCGGCCCCGGAAGCTCAGAGGTTTTAGGCGTGTAATTAGGGTCAGATGAGCTTTTTAAAAAAAATTTATACCTTATTATTTTGTGACAATGGCAGGTCACTATTTGGCGTGGGGTCCAGGGGGCGGAGCCCCCCAAATCAGGGGTTTTAGGCATTAAATTACCGTCAGATGAGCATCTAAGGGCCCGCCGTGGACCCTAGGTGGAATCCAGGGGGCAGAGCCCCCGGAAGCTTAGGGGTTTTAGGCATTTAATCACGGTCAGATGAGCATATTTTGATGCCTCATTATTGTTTAACATTGGCAGTTAACTATTCTTTCTTTCTTGCTCTCATTCTATTTTTTTCTCTTTAATATACTTTTTCAAAAAAAGTGGGGGGGGGGGGGGGGGGGGAGGGGGAGGGAGCTCGAGGCTCCCGATCCCCTCCGTACCTCGGGCCCTGACATGTAGGAATCTCAAGAATCATATTTCTTGCCTGGCTGCAAATTTAGGAATTTGTCACTTTCCAACAAACACATACAAACGTATAATTTACTAAAAAGTGAGGAAAAATCTCGGAAATGATGTCATTTCAGCATTATTTGTAATCCACCGTTGTGGAATTATAAATAAACCACGTTTGAATTTGATTTCTCCCAAGCCCCCCCCTATCAGTACGCCCGTATCTCCTCTTTTCCTTTTTTTTTTCCCTTTCCTTCCTTCTCTCGTATTTTTTTGATGGGGGGGGGGGGGGGGGGGGGGGGGGGGGTCAACAGCCAGGGAGGCAAGGCCCTTTCGGGCCCCCTATCTCTTTCTTCCCCCTTTTCTTTCCTTCTTCCTCTTCTTTTCTTTCCTCTTCCTCTTCTTTTTTTCCCTTTCTCTCCTCTTTCCCTTTCCCTTCTTTTCCTTTCTTCTCTCTTTTTTTTTTTTTTTTTTTTGCGGGGGGGGGGGGGGGGGGGCAAGGCCCGCTCGGCCCCCCCCCCCCTGGATCCGCGCCTGTTGTATTATATTCTGTTCTACGAATAGGTGCCCCTTTTTTACTGAGGAAGATTTAGATGTATTCAAAGTACATCTTATACTCCCATTTAGAGTCTTGTTTTAGCTTTGCCTCATTGTACTCTTTCATTTCATGCATTTTGAGTACGCAGAACTCATTCATAAACTCCTCACCTAGAGCTGACCTAATAACGTCATCTTGGGAAAACGCTTCCAACGCTTCGTCCATGGTCGCGGGCAAGATGGCGGTGTCCGCAGGTACATTGCCTGGAAGATAGGCGTTGTTTGTGATGGGCTGCGGTGGGACGAGTTCCCGCTGGATGCCGTCAATGCCTGCAGCGATTGTGGCTGCGAGGGTGAGGTAGGGGTTGCTGCCGCTGGCACCCATTCTATTCTCGATGTACGTATCTGCGCCACCGCCAACCTTGACACGCAACGCACAGGTTCTGTTGTCGAGTCCCCAAGTGACATTGTAGGGCGCGAAGGAATTGACTTCGAATCTCTTGAGGCAGTTCACGGTTGGTGCCATTAGGATACTAAGAGCTGGAGCATGCACCAACAGACCAGCTATCCAGTGACAACCGATCTTGGACAAGCCGAAGGGTTGATCTTCAGCGTAAAGTAGAGGGCGTTGCTGGGTGCTGTCCCACAAGGAGTGGCACACATGGGCAGAGCTTCCGTTTAGTTCTGCCCACGGTTTGCTCATGAAGCTAGCCACATACCCTCTCTGCATCGCCACTTCCTTGATAGTTGTCTTGTAGGTATACGCATTGTCTGCCGCCTGGATACCGAATGCTGGTTTGTATGTTATCTCGACCTGACCTGGGCTCTTCTCCGTGTCCATCATCTCCGCATCAACACCAACGGCTGTTAGAGCTTGCATAAGCGATCTAATCAGGAGAGGATCTGTGTAGTTACGCACCGTTGCTCGAAGGTTGTAATCTTGGGTCAGTGGCTGCCCTGTCTTTCTGTCCACGATGTAGAACTCATGCTCATGGGCCGTAAGCAAGGACAGCCCCATATTTGTGAGGCGATCCACCTGTTTCCTTGCCAGAGTTCGAGGAAACATATCAACTGGTTTTCCTTTCAGAGTGGGTTCTAAAATCACCCTGGCCGTGTTGTCACACCATGGCAAAACTCGAAAGGTCGATAGGTCGGGTGTCCATACTGCGTCGCAGTAATCCCCTTGGCTGATGTATTTCGCCTCAGCTACAGGGCTCCCTCGACAGTCCATACCAAGGTGCGCAATCGGAATGTTGATGCCTTTGCATGACTTTTCCCGGAAGTGACGTGCTGGTATGATCTTTGACCTCGCGATACCATGGAGGTCGCCGAATTCGAAGCGGACAAACTCGACGTCCTTTTCGTCGATTTCTTTTCTGATGTCGTCTAAACTGGGATCCGCACAAATCTCTTCCACGCACTCCATCTAGGAATTAAAAAGAAGAAAAACGGCACACTTAGCATAAATTTCTAAGAGACACTTAATTATTAAAACGCTGAACAGACACTTCCAACGCTATTTAATTATTTGGTCTTTCAGTGGCCAAGTAAAAAAGAGGGGGAAGAAGAAAGTGTTTATACTGTAATTTGTTCTAATTTCTAAGAAAGAGATATATACCTAGTGTGTGTGTGTGAACGAGAGAGAGAGAGATAGAGAGAGAGGGGGGGGGGGCACACATGTAGAGGGAACACAGGGAGATTAAAAGGGGGGGGGGTGGTTGACAGATGGGATTGCACTTTTAGAATCTAGACAGTAAGTATCATCCACGAATTGGTGCATCTCGGTATTTTGGCGCCCGGTGGAAAGCACTGACATTACGCCACCAAGTTATCATTATAAGTGGACAAGCGAGCGAAGCGGACGAGAGAAAAAAACACCTGTTGATTGTATGAAAAATGGAAATACCTTTTCAAAATTCTTCACCTTAGATATATGAAACAGTATATTCGGGCATGTATTGAATGAGGTGATGGTGGGTCGAATATATCGGATCTCCTTAGGGTGTCTCCAATCCCTTCCCCACCCAGTAAAAAAAGCGGTAACGTTGCAAATGTTCTGTTCAGTACTTCTTCAGCTAGAGAGCAAAATTAACAAATTCTCTGGAAGAAATAGTCAAGAATTTAGCAAGGTGTCAAAGAGTTAATATTTCTTTCAAATGCTGAACCTTATTCCCAAATTATATTTTTACACTGTAGTATATTGAGGCGAAATAAAGAAAAAGCAACGAGCATTACACAATTTTAAACCCTTTAAAAACGCTATTTATAAGCTATGATTTATATATTGGGGAGTAAAATTACGAAATTCAGAAACAAAACATGCGAGGAAGCAAAGCGAGTAAGCTTTAGAAATTTTTTCCATCTTGAACCCTAAAAACATTCTATTTATAATACATTATTTTCCCTTACTGTTATATAGGGTCTCATAATTCAATTCGGTCGTGACTTTTCTTTCTTTTCTTTTCCCCCTTCCTCTTTCACTCTTTTGCATTTGTTGCGTCCCCTCTCTTATGGGTCCCCCCTCAAGTGCCGCCCGGAGTACGTGCCCCCTGCCCCCCTTTGACACGCAACTGCGCCTTGTCAATTTAACCACCGCACATCCGGGTTTTAAAGATATTTGAATAGTATTAGACATTGATTCATGGATCATCGCCCTGTACAGCATTGATTTCCTTGATTACAAGATTACAATGCACATTTGCCACTCTGTAGCCATGATATACTGGAATCATTTCTCTTTTGCATGATGAATATTATTTTCATGAGTTGATTAATAAAACCTAGGAAAATATTGATTTCAATAAATTATATTGTTACTCAAAGCCAGTTTCACCAAGTGAAGGATAGGCTTTAAAACAAAATAATGAAAAAAGAAGAAGGAAAGAAAAAAATGAGAATAAAACCATGCCAAAAGCAATGTTCTTTTATCTACTGGCAAACTTTATTATATCGTATATTATTAATTGACTTTGATTTATTCATGCCTCTATATTATAAATGGATAGAGAAAACGAATACACTACATATCCATGATGAGCAGCACCATTGGAAATAAAGCAAGCAAAAATATATAAAAAACAATTGAATGACAACATTTACCCTGCTATTTAACAATGCAGGAATATGAACATTCAACAGCAGCTATGCTTTTAAACATATCTAAATTGCAGATTTTATTTTTATTTTTAGAAAACAACCCCATTGCTGGTCATTCATAAAATGTGTTGTTAGGTCAAAATGTGAAGGGATACATCATGTAAGCCACTCTTTCATCTTCTGATATCATGTTTGTAGAATGATATACTAATTTGCTTGCTTTGTCGAAATGTAAAGGGATACATCATGCAACCCAAATTTAATAAATATTACATTCTATTTATTAACCAAAACATTCATCTATTTTTCATCATTTATTAAACAAGAAAATTATTTAAAAACCCACAAACAAACAAAACCGCTGCGCTATCAGCATCATATTGTTCAGCTACGTTTTCATTATGTTTTGGTATGTCTTGGAACAAAAAAATGACAAGGAACACTGTTTCGCTCGCGTTTCAATCAAATTGTTGGTACTGTCTAATGTATAATGGGTATCATACTCAACTAAAACATAATAATGTAATAGGTAAACCAAATCACTTACCTGTTACTACGAATTTCCTTTGAAGAATAGATTAGAAGAACGCAACTTTCCGTCTTAATTTTGTTTCTTGCTCAACAATGAAATGACAATTTCAATTATCAGTTGTAAGAGCCGTTCTTTCAGACTGGTAGTAATGAACAGGTTTAGTTCGAATGCTTGAAAATACACCTCTCTCCACTTTATTCCCTCTCAGATTTTTGAGTCTCACATCAGATAATTCGTTGTTAAAATAGTACAATTTGTTCACTTGCTCACTGGGCGTATTTGTTAAGTTTTCTGCTTGAAAGAAGGGAAAGTATCTGTGTTCGACGTCGTTTCTCATCGCCAAATTATATTTTGCGGTCGATTATCTTTCTACCGGAAGAGCACACCACTAATCGGTTGTCAGCAGTGAGGTAAAGGGAGCGAGATGGCTGACAGAAAGGGAAAGGGAAAGGAAGAGAGAGAGAGGGGGAAAGAGAAAGAGAGACAGAGAGAGAGAGAGAGGGGGAGAGAGAGTGAGAGAGAGTTTGGATGGGGGAGGTGGAGAGTGAGAGATAGGGTGGTAAGTGAGGCAGAGAGAGAGAGAAAGAGAGAGAGAGACAAAGAGAGAGAGAGAGAGAGAGAAGGAGAAGGAGAGAGATTCAAATTAAACATGAAAATAGGCGTGCAAATCGGTAAGAGGGAGGGGGACAGTATAATATACAATGAGGACAATACCCCCTCCCCATCCCAAACACACACACACGCACACACACACACAGACGAGAGTGGTACACATGAAAAATAGAATAATCATCACTCGTGCATGCTTTCAGTCCACATTTATTCCTAAGGGAATACATGACGTTATTTTTATGAACTCCTGTTGGTAAACGCAGAAGTTTATTGCCGGTTTTTGTCATCTTTAATAATCTCCAAACGGAGAGCTAGCCCAGTGAGCTGGAAAATGATAGCGGCAGATGTAGCTGTTCACACCGTTCCCTTCTACTCCGCCCCGGTCTCACATCCCGCTTATTTTCTCATCTGGTTCCTCCAGGGATGGGGATGGGTGTGAAGCCTTAAGCGGCATCCTTACCCGGGCCTGGCGGTGTGAAATGTGTAGCGTGATAAATATTATAAATATTAACACCGATGAGCACCTTTACTTGATCTTGTTTCACATTGTTGTCTCTTCTTGTCTCAATAAAGTAATTACGCTGGAATCTTTCTTCATGGTGGATATCTATTTATTTTTGCACGGTTGTTTGTGTTTCTAAATCGGTCGTGTAGGCGATATATGCAATTATCTTCATATCCCTACGCCATATGAATCTTTTTCTGTTATGATAACAGTTACACCATTCTTTGGTATACAATAATACAAAATAAAACTTATAGACACATGTATCAATGGTGGCTTGTTGTACATATTATAAAACGCACATTTCCGTCACGTTGTGATGCTCCTGGCGCTCCAACATACAATATACAAGACAGGAGAAGAGATCAATAAAGAGAGATAGGGAGAGAGAGAGGGAGAGAGATAGATAATAAATTTGCGAGAAAGCGAAGTGAGCGAGTAAAAGTTTAAAAACGTCTGATGTCGCATTGCGACCAATTAGACCTTATTATTCCGATGAAATCATTAAGCACAATCCCATAATGAAAGAATTGATAAGACCTTCAACATGTTGCCTAATGAGATACTATGAATGCAAGCGAGTGTAGCGAGCGAATTTGGGGAAAATTCGAGAACAAAATTGCTCTTAGTCGCTATAACATAGAGGCACATGTTGAGGAGGCTAAATTTAATTTTTCGGGAGAAAACGGGTTATAAAAACATCCTGTCATAGCATGTACGGTAATAATACCCCTTTTAACAGGAATGACATATTTTGGTAAAGTAAATGCAATTTCCTCGAGTTGGAAACTCCTTCATTATTAGACCAAAGAGCAATTGAATAGCTTGGTATTCTATGAAGTTAATAATGACAAGGGGTTTAAAAGATGAGGGGTTGGAACAATATATTTTGCACTTGAGTGTAATATATGTAGTTTAGTGTAAAAGGGCATACTTTCTATAAAAAAAATTGACTTATGTAGAGGAGAGACGCTTGATAGCGATGAAAACGAGCACGATTATATTCTAAAACGGGCACACTTCGTTCTTATGAATCTTGGGGCAATGTGCCCCTGCCCTCCGCCCCAGTTACCGTCTTTTATCGTGGTGGTAGAAGTGTGAAATAGGAAATATAGATAAAAAACGGGCACTTATCAGAGGGCAGTTATATAGAAAGGAAAAGGGATACTTATCAAAATTAACAAAGGGAATTATCTGAAGGGGCACTTACTAGAAAAGAAAAAAGGTGCACCTACAGTGTATAAGAAGGAAAAGGGCATTTATTAAAAGGAAAAGGGGCACGTGGCAAAGTAACAGGGGCTGTTATCAGAATTGAAAAGGGAAATTTCTACTACCGGTATTTAGCATGTGGCACTCTTTAGAGATAAAAATGGGAATTTATTATAAGGTGAAAGATCCGCCATTATACAGCATGATTCAATTTATTTCAGTGTTCTCATCGCATTTTTTTCTGCTTAAAAACTCATACGTAAACATGTATAAGCATTGACTCAAATGAAGAACGTACACTGTTAATAAAACGATTACTATCAAGAAATCTGTTACATATGGACGTCATTTTATAGAATCATTCTTAACATTCATTGAAAGACGAATGGAAAAAGGACCAAAGAGCTTCGGCAACGGTTTTCCTTTTAATACTAAACTCTAGCGACTGAGAATTAGTTTTTCCTATTCGCGAGTAGACTTATTATAATAGGAGTAAAATATTACCTACAGCTGGCGCTGTTACTGAAGTATAGAAAAACTCTTTGATCAGGGAGAAAAGTTTTTTTTGTTTGTTTTCATAGGTTTTTATTCTCTTCTCTCAAAAAGAAAATTGTACATAATTTTTAACATTGTATCCAAAATTGCAAATAATCTTCACATAGGTCTAAATAATTTTCCAAGTGAACGTTTACATTTCCATACAAAGTTACAAATAAATGTTCATATAAAATATATTTCTACATGAAATTACACATTTACAGGTGACAAATATTCACAATTTTTTTTTATATTTTCACATTTTAAAACAAATCGCAAATAAAGATACTACTATTTCCTCGACCAGTTTGCAGATAAATTTCCAATTATTCCTTTTCTTTTCCACAATTTTTTTTCTTTCTTAAAATTTCCTTCAGAGGGAAAAAAAGGGTTGTGTTGATCTCGTAATTACGACTTCGATGTTTTATCAAGTTTAATATCATTTCAATGTTTTGTGCATGTGTATAGGGGGCGAAACATCTCCACTTTCTATTTTCTGAAATTGTATTATTGCTTCCTTTGTCCCATCTATTGCCACCTTTCTTTCTCTCTCTCTCTCTCTCTCTCTCTCTCGACCATGCTGTATGGCGGTCATATATCACTGTATACTCTCTGGGTAGTACTAGTTCTCTCACTCAAGTTCATGACCTGTGACGTAAACGACCTCCCACCAACTCTGACTTCTACATTATGCAGAGCAAATCTCATTGCCGCTCAAGAGCATCTCATATCACATCGCCCTGTAATAAAGATAGTCAAGTTAGAGGATTGGGTATCGTGATGTGCGGAGTTGTGGAGGTAGTATGACGTCAGATAAGTCTATGGCGAATTAAAGGGAGGGGGGGGGGGGGCGGCACAATAAAAAAAGGCCCTGCAGAAATTCTGATGAAAATTTTTGTGGAGGTACTGGAACTGCCCTAACACACGAACGAAACAGTACATTAATTTTGTTTTATAAGACGGGTCGGCAAAAAATTCTTACAATATATAGATCTAGAGTAAAGATAGATATTATAGCTGTAGGGCCTTGCATTATGGTTCATAGCATGGCCACACATAGTTTTTTTTCTTCTGTTGGGGATCGGGGCAAAATTCAATGAATTATTGATCATTGATTGCATTTCTTTTTTTGTGTGTATTTGTGGGGCGGCCCCGTACCCTAGCCCACGCTGTGTACAGTCATGATTCAGTGGCTAAGCAATGGCCTCGTTACTGTGAGGCCCCAGGATCAAAACCGTGTCGATGTGCTACATCAGTGCCCTTTTGTGAGGCATTAATCTTCATTACTGTCAGTTATAACTGAGGACGTAGGTCCCCTAGTTGATTAGCATAGTAGCACACACATGCTTCAGCAGTCACGAAAAACAAACACTCTCAAATTATTATTCCATAAATCTGAGAATGTATACTATTATCTAGATCTATTAGGAATAAATCATTGCCAAAATCATGCCATGAATTGGGGTAAAAATAATTATTCCACCATTATAACCCAGGCGCGGATCTACGGGGGGGGGTTAAGGGGGTTTAAACCCCCCCCCTTGGGCGGCCCAAAAAAAAAAAAAAAAAAGGAAAAAAAAGGAAAAAAAAAGAAAGAAAAAAAGAAAGAAAAAAGAACGCACGCTGTAGAGAGAAACCCTTTCAAGTGCAAATATTGTGAGAAGATATTCAACTCATCTGGTAACTTAACCAAACACATGATAACTCTGGATATAACTGTGTATTAAACTGTTACTTGATTTAAAAAGACGTTATCATGCACTGCTTTTTATGGTCTCCATTGTGTTAATAGATGCCAGGAAAACATCATTTACGGGGTTCAAATAAACACCCCCCAAAAAATCGGCTCGCCGCTTCGCGGCTCGTGGACGATGCTCTGCATCGTCATTATTTTTGTCAAACCCTCCCCTTAGCAAAAAGCTAGATCCGCCCCTGTAACCAACAGTGTACTTGAGTTGTAGAGGTACATGTAGTAACGAAAATAGCAGGGGTATTGGTGGTAGTGACTGTTAGTATCTTTGTAGTATTCATTATCACTATAAATGAAAAATAGAGTTTTTATTTAATGGATAATGTTATCACACCTCAAAGATATGTCCTTTCCTTCCTATCCTTCTATCAACCTTACCCCCACAACTACCCGACAAATTTTAACATTATTTGAAACTACCATTATGCTATATTATCATTTAATTCTCTATTATGTAGTCGCGCTGTATATATATTTTTTTAACCCACTTTTCTATCAAACACGGGTTTAATTCCGGAGGGGGGCTTACACATCCCCTACTTTTGAGTAAGGGGTGGTCTGCTTTACTTTTTTTTTTCAAGGAAAATATTTAATTTTCAATTTTTAATTCAAATTTGTCAAATTAAAATCCAAAGAAATAGGATCATTCTCAATTTGTATAATATTGGATAACAAATTAAAAACAATAACCAATCTCAATTAATTCAAGTGACTCTTATTTCTCTTTAAATTTATTAAAAACGCTTTGGAACGTCTTTGTTCTCATTTTGTGTGTGATTATATTTGTGTGGGTCTGTTTGCGTGAAAATATATGCACCTGAGTGGGACCCCCCCCCCCCACATACACACTTTCTCCTCAGAACAATGTTTACGCCACTCCCATTATACACATCAGCCGCGTCATAGGACGACCCTTTGTGTCGAATCCTCTCAATGTATGATCCTTGGTTGAGCACAGCGGAGGAGCAGTCACGTTTCCTCATAAGGCAATGAACGATGCTGGAGGGCGGACACGCATTCCTGGTGATCCCCTGCGCTCTGTTTCCATTACCTTATCGAATACGAGTTCGTTGCTCGCTTAATGGACGTCATAGAGCTCGACATTTTAGGTGACTGGAGCACATCAAAAGGTAAAATACAAGGAAAGATACATGATGAATAATAATTACTTACGGAAATACGTTTATAAAGAGCTTAATGAAAATTCATGCGTGTGTTGTTATGATGATGCCTATAACAATTTCCGAACGTAGATGTATTTTGTGATTAACATTTATGGATTGAATAGGCCCTGTGTGTGTGTTTTAATATGACAGATGGATGCATATGATAATAATTCATGCAGCTAGTGTACAAAATAATGTTTAAATATACCAATATCCTTGTATCTCACCTAGGTTGTATGTCGATTTCTTATTTTTCTCAGAGGAGGAGGCAGGCCTATTCTGGCGACATCTATTAGGGCAATTAAATAACAACAACAACAACAACAACATCATAAAATCTACTTGTTCATTGCCCAGAAGAAAAAGGAAAGACATCCTCTATACATAAATAATTTTGTTTCCTTCACAGTCCGTTACAAGATTGTAATAGATCACATGTTACAATTGCAATATATATTATACTCGCGATTTTACCAATCGAGTTGCCATGTTGCGCAACAGCGATGCATGGCGGACATAGGGTTGTCTTTTTCTCCATCATTTTTTAGAATGATTATATCCAGAAGATCACACCAATACCTATTACAGTATGATTATACACTCCAGGGGGGGTGTTTCTCAAAGAATAAGATCGACTTTAAGTTGGACTTAACTATGGCAGGCCATTCATGCCACTGGTTGCTCTCACGATTGGTCTCTCAATTATGATCTTTAGATAATATATTTTTCTTCAATAATGAACTATCAATAAAGGTAAATTCTGTAGATTTGTGACCACGATTTGTACGTCCCTTGAGGAATGGTTAGAGGTTATAGTGGTATCAACAGCCTGCCATAGTTAAGTCCAACTTAAAGTCCATCTTAGTCTTTGTGAAACACTCCCCAGTACTTGTATTCTTATTCTGTTTACAGTCCAGGCTCCTATTTTGTTTGAGTGATCCAGTATTAGAGTGTAACAAGCATGATTATATCCAGAAGATCACACCAATACCTATTACAGTATGATTATACACTCCAGGGGGGTGTTTCTCAAAGAATAAGATCGACTTTAAGTTGGACTTAACTATGGCAGGCCATTCATGCCACTGGTTGCTCTCACGATTGGTCTCTCAATTATGATCTTTAGATAATATATTTTTCTTCAATAATGAACTATCAATAAAGGTAAATTCTGTAGATTTGTGACCACGATTTGTACGTCCCTTGAGGAATGGTTAGAGGTTATAGTGGTATCAACAGCCTGCCATAGTTAAGTCCAAATTAAAGTCCATCTTAGTCTTTGTGAAACACTCCCCAGTACTTGTATTCTTATTCTGTTTACAGTCCAGGCTCCTATTTTGTTTGAGTGATCCAGTATTAGAGTGTAACAAGCATGGTTTATTGTTATGAGACATGGCAGATAAAGAAGACGCTGAAAAACAACAATGCTCTAGCACAACATTACTGTCATTTTAACCCTCCCCCAAGAAAAACACAAAAGAACAAAATTGTGTATAGGTGGTATGAATTCATTATTATGTAATAGTTTGTCGTTTCTAAGGGAACCATTCCATACACGTTTCCAAAGTCCATTGGCCGTGTTTACGCTCCCTGTGGCCTGTAGACCCCCACAGAGCTGAAAAGGAAATCACTTTGTCGTTTACATATTAAGGTCTCCAGAGATTGCTTGTGCAAAGAAGAACCACGACTTCAAAATGTAAATATAGAGTGTGAACCATTCACACTTTAAAGATAATGCTGACTGCTGTCAATGTGATTTGATTGTGAAAGAAACAGTGTGGAAGCAACCAGTGAACGTCAATCTGGTTTGGGTAAAAATCGATGTATTGTATGACGATCTGAAATGATCAAAATTAAATGAGATTGACTCAATTGGGCTCAAAATCACATGTACTGGCTACATAAATGGGTACATGGCACTTTATACGCAATCTAAGGGTTTCTCACAAAGACTAAGATCGACTTTAAGTTGGACTTAACTATGGCAGGCTGTTTATGCCACTGTTTGCTCTCCCCATTTACTGGCATTAGTCTCTCTTTTCATTTTTTGATAATTCATTATTGAAGGAAAAAGTATATGTTACCTAAAGTTCATAATGGTGAGAGCAAACAGTGTCATATGAACGGCCTGCCATAGTTAAGTCCAACTTAAAGTCGATCTTAGTCTTTGTGAAACACTCCCCTGGCATGAAATTTTGGTCTAAGCTATTTTGATGATTTCTTTCAGGGGTATTTTTCTACCAAGGCAAGATTTTTTTTCGGCTTTACCAGATCTCAACCTTACTTAAAAAAACAAACATGTCCAGAAAAGATTTTAAAATCATTACTCAGAACTATCAGGATAAAAGCTAATGATGAATGTATCGAATTTTTATTTCATATCTGAGACTCATTGCTTTAATCCTCTTTGGTTTATCCTTTAAAATATAGAAGCATATACAAAAAGATGAATTTATTGACTAATGAAAATGATAATTTTATTTAAGAATAGTGTTTCATTGTAGAACATGTGTTGTGAGTAGTGCAAATATGTAAATTAAAAATCAAGAAATTGTTTATAAAGTTATGAAAACTAATGATAATGATATAAAAAATCATGACTTGGATGTGTTATTCATTTGATGACACCAAACCACATTATACCTTAGTTATCCAGTCAGCTCCTGAGTGTGAACAGAGGAGGTGTGGTATTTTAACATGTTTTATGTGTGTTAATATGGAAGATTCTTATTAGCTTTTACCTCATTTATGAGGGAAGCAATTATCTTAGTTTATCTAACTCAGACAGTGCCTTTTTAAAGATTGGAAATATTTCGGCAAGCCTGTCGTCCAATTCGGACCGACAACACAACCAATCCAGAAGGGTTTAGTGCAGTGCCTTCCCCGTTGATATGAAATGAAGTCATACAATCTTATTTCAGTTATGGACTATTTTGTAATTTAACATAAGCTCGAAGAACTGCCATGTTTGGAACGCCAGTTGCGGATTTATGAGGAGGTGGCACAACCGGCAAGTGCCCCCTTTTATTAAAAGGGGAAGTCCAATCTGATATTAAGTTGGGTTTAATAGAAGTAGAAAACGAGAGAAACACGTCAGCAAAAGCCAATTAAAAGTGAGAAAGTTATGAATATTTGAAGGTGCGACCAGGCAATCACAAAATTGGCAACTCTCTTACGTATCTTACGAGGTCCCCTCTCATTTGCCCTGTATTAAAAATGTTTAATCATCCAGTAATAACTAAGAAAATGAAAGTTAATGAAGTTTTCTGTACAGAGCAAATTTGTGGAGGAGCTCGCAAAATAAGTAACAGTGTTGCCAATTTGTGTTCCACAAATGACAACTTCGAAAATTAAAAACTTTCCTGTTTTATAAAATCGGATATTGTTAAACTAATGTTTCTGCTTTTATTTAAACCAAGATGATATCAGAATGGAATTCCCCTTAAAAACTCAAATGGCATATCTTCTCAATACACAAGTCCGAAATTGTGTCCTCATTTTATATTTGGGGTGATAACCAAACTTTTCCGGTTTGTCAGAGATTTTTTTCTTATACTAAAAAAGACCTTAAAATCATAACGACTGTGCTTTTTCTTATTAGCAAATACTCTCTATTGCGAAATCCTGGATCCGCCCCTGAAAAATACCAAGATCGCTGCCTTTTGTGGTCGTCCAAAAGATATACACTGCCAAGGAAATACCTGTCTGTGTTTTACAAGCCGATGCGTTTATTTGACACCGTGACTCTTTAACAGTCCTAAATCCATTTGGATGGGGGCTAAAGAGAGGGGGAAAAAGTTCGTCGATATAAACGCCCCTATGGAATTCGAATGAATGACATTCATGTTGTGGTGTTGTACGGAAGCGTTAAAGTGCCATTCTACTTGACGACATGACGAGATATTTCATCTTGTCAAGTCGACTTAATATCCATATCATGTCGACATGTAAAGATATTTAACCTACCATGTCGACTTATCAACTTTTATTAGTCGACATGGCGAAATAAATTATCTTGCCAAGTCGACTTCACAAAAAGTTCATGTCGTCATGGCGACATAATTTATCTTACCAAGTCGACTTCTAAAAAAATACATGTCGTCATGGCGACATATATTATCTTACCAAGTCGACTACCCAAAAAAGTTCATCTCGTAATAGCGACATAAATTATCTCACCAAGTCGACTTCCCAAAAAGTATATGTCGTCATGGCGAGATATGTAGTGTGACGACTATTTCATGCAGCGCGCGTATATGGCAAGCCCTTTGTGTAAAAACCAGATAAACTCTGTTTTTCTCAGATAAACTCAGGTTATCAACAGATAAACACAGTTTATCAGAAAAACTCAGTTTATCAGTTGATAAACTGATTTTTTCTGAGTTTTTCTGATAAACTGTGTTTAACTGATAAACTGAGTTTTCTGATAAACTGTTTATCTGTTGATAAACTGAGTTTTTCTGATAAACTCAGTTTATCAACTGATAAACTCTTATCTGTTGATAAACTGAGTTTATCATCGATAAACACAGTTTTTCTGATAAACTGAGTAAAACATCTGAGAAAAACAGAGTTTATCTGGTTTTTACACAAAGAGCTTGCCATATACGCGCGCTGCATGAAATAGTCGTCACACTACATATCTCGCCATGACGACATATACTTTTTGGGAAGTCGACTTGGTGAGATAATTTATGTCGCTATTACGACATGAACTTTTTTGTGAACTTAGTCGACTTGGCAAGATAATTTATTTCGCCATGTCGACATTACTTTTTGGGTAGTCGACTTGGTATTAAGATAATATATGTCGCCATGACGACATGTATTTTTTTAGAAGTCGACTTGGTAAGATAACTTATGTCGCCATGACGACATGAACTTTTTGTGAAGTCGACTTGGCAAGATAATTTATTTCGCCATGTCGACTAATAAAAGTTGATAAGTCGACATGGTAGGTTAAATATCTTTACATGTCGACATGATATGGATATTAAGTCGACTTGACAAGATGAAATATCTCGTCATGTCGTCAAGTAGAATGGCACTTTAACGCTTCCGTAGTGTTGATTGATCCATTGAACAATTGAATGTTTTATGAGCTGCACGGAGACATTGATGATGTGTGGGACTGCACGTATGTTTGACGAGGGTGAGGTCGTTTAGCCCACTTTCTCTGAAACTCAAGAAAATTATAAATATACCTGTACGTGTGAATAATTCATATTCAGGTCAGTCCCTGGTGAGTTTACCTCCCGCAAAGCCACTTCAGATAACGGAAACAAAGTTAGGAATGCTAGGAAGCTCTATGGGAGGAATTTCATAAGAAAGATTTTTTTCTTCCCAATATTAGATTTATATATTTGTATGACCCAACGGTTTTCATTGGTTCTCATTGAGGTCCGACTCCAAAAAAACGAGTAAACCTTTTTACAGGAATTCTAATGACGAGAAAATATTATAAATATATAACACGATCTTAGAGTTTAAAACATAGAATAAAAAATAAGTAAACCAGGCAATTTTCTAGCCATTTACATTAACCTTCTGCGTCACCTTCTGAAATATGCAAACATTATAATGACATGTATTAACACCGGACATGGTTTATGCAGTTTAATGTCCAATGCATATCCCTTTTATCGTTTATACTATTTGCTGACGACATCAAACATATCGAACTGGTTTAAAATTAATACATCATCTCTTATTATTATTAATAACCCTACTCGGAATTCATTAAACTAAATCCTAAATCATTGATTCTACATAAAGCAATAAGACGTCATGTTCCAGATTTATGGAATGCACTCCCAGACTCAATAAAATCATGTAAACCCAAAAATTATTTGAATTCATACGAAGAAAGCATTTCTATCAAAGTATATTGTTTGATCTTTTCCGTATGTTAAATTAATATTCATTATCATTTTCAGATCCTTATAAAACATCCATCACTATATTCTATAACTCCCGTATAACTATAAGTTTTCATTTTCATTTTCACCATCATCATTTTCATCAACATCATCACCTTCACCAGTTTTTGTTGTAATTATACCTTTGTTATCATCACCCACCTCCGGGCTATCATGCTATCAAGCAATCGCTTATTGCAATAGCCCATCTTCTTCTGCAACTTTCTTGTTGAATTATTCTCGGTATTGTGTTATGTCATTATTTCGTATTAGTATATTGTATACACAATCAACAAACTTGTTATATTGAAATGGAATTTGATTTAAAGTCAGAAGAAAATTAATTCAATTCAATACAATTCAAAATATTATTTTTATCTTTTCACTTTTGTTTCATCTTATTTAAGGTCCTTCACTACAATGTCTGTTCAGGATGTCATCGATGCTATAAACGAAGGCTCGACAGCGGAAGAGATCAAACATTTAATCAACGAGTACAAGATCGATGTTGACGAATCCGTGGGCGAGCTACGATTACGTGCAATCCATCATTCTGTATTCAAAGACAGACTGGACTGCGTCAAGCTTTTCCTCAGTCATGGATGTGATATCAACGCGCGGGACCAGTGCGGGTTCACGCCTTTACACATCGCCGCAAGGTACAACCGTGCCGACATGGCGAATGAATTGATTACGCTCGGTGCGCATATCGATGCGGAGGATTCTCTAGGGTGCGCGCCACTTCACCATGCCTTGCAGAAGGGTCACGTCAACTGCTCCGAGATACTCCTGCAACATGGAGCAGAGCCGAACACGTTCTATAAGACGATCGGGTATGAGATCCATGCCTTACCCGGGATATATTCAGACTGCTTAGAGTTGTTGCTAAGCTACGGTGCCGATCCGGATGTTCGAGATACGCAAGGGTTCGTACCGTTACATCACGCGACGCGAGCGCGGAATAAACTCTACGTCTACATTCTTCTAAAAAATGGCGCCGACCCTGATGTACTGACGCAGGCTACATCACCTGAGTTGCAAGGCAAGACAGCATTGCAGATTGCCGTCTTTACTCCCTGCAAGAGCATCATTGAGCTCTTGCTTCTCTATGGCGCTGATCCAAATTGCAAGGACGAACATCGCAACACACCACTTCATCATGTGGCCGTCCGAGGCGATATCGAAATCGCAAAATTGCTCATAGAGCACGGCGCCATTCTCACTGTGCGTAACTCGCTTCGGTATCATCCTCTTCACAGAGCATGTGGAGCTGGGCCCAGTCCAGAAATGATCGAACTGCTCCTCGAAAATGGTGCTTTCGTCAACTCAACAACGTCACTTCTAGAAACACCAGCAAAGTGTTTGCTTTTCTATTGGGAACAGACCAACGAGGATACCAACAATAATAGTGACAGTGAGGACAAACCCGAAATGAGAGACCGAGACGATCGATGTGTCCAACAACTGTTGAGCCTTCTAGACTATGGAGCACGGATTACAGTTAGCAACCGTCAACTCGACCCTTTCAGTGTTCTTAAGCTATTGCCGTCTTTCTCAATGATGAAACACACACGTTACTTGTTGCTGGAAGCCTCTGTGGACACCAACCTCCTCAACCAAGTAGGCAAGATACCCAAGGAATACAAGACCGCAGAGTGCCAGGACCTTTTGGGGAGAGCGACCAACCCAGTTTCGCTTCGCCAGGCGTGCAGACGAACCATCAGGAAAGTACTAGGAAAGAGAAATCTCCCAGAGGCAATGAAAAAGTTGCAGGTGCCGGCCATCTTGCAGGCGTATTTGATTTTCAGATAATATTAGATCAATAACAGAATTGCATATCCAGAATCTGCTAGGAAAATAATCGTGATAATATACAAGTGGAGACAAATGTGAAGCTTAATTCTCAACACAGACATAACAGAAGGCAAGATTAGATGCCTGATGAATACATAGCCGCAGACAGGGGCGTACGCAGGATTTTTTCAAGGGGGGGGGGGGTTTAAAATATTTTGCCGAAAAGTCGCTCAGTGGAGGGGGGGGGGGGGGGGGTAAGCGGACACCTTTTTTTTTTTTTTTTGGTCTCAAAGTTTCAAAATTTGACATTTTTTTTCGTTGGGGGGGGGGGGTAAGGTCACCTTATTTAGGTTAGCCGTGGGTATAATTTTTTTTTTTTTTTTTTTAATATTTAAAACAAAAAAAAAAAAAAAAAAAAAAAGCCAAAGGGGGGGGGGGGGGGGGTTTATGTTTTTTTTAGGGGATTTACATACATTAAAATACCAAAGGGGGGGGGGGGGGTTTGAACCCCCAAAACCCCCCCCCCCCCCCTGCGTACGCCCCTGGCCGCAGAGTTCCAAGACATTTGTGCCTGCACCAGATTTCACTGCACCAGGCGTGCAGACGAGCCTCCAGGAAAGAACTAGGAAAAAGAAATCTCCCAGAGGCAGCGAAGGAGTAACAGGTTCCGGCTTTCTTGCAAGCGTATTTGATTTTCTGATCATATTAGATCATGATTATGAGATTTCGCAGTCTAATATTGAATACCAATGGGCCCGTAATAGATTTATTGATGAAAATGAGACTATATACGACTATGGAACACTTATGTACAGCATTTAAAGAAAACAAATGTTGTTATTCAAAACAAACGTGTGCTTCATATCTTCTCTCCTTATTGTTACATTTAAATGCTATGTTACATGTAAGATATTTATTTTATGTATTAAAGTATTAAATTCTTGGTCTGAGACCGTACTATACCCTGTGAACGACAATATACCAGTGTTATAATGGAAAGAATAAGCACATCGTGATAGGTTTTCTTTTTAGTGGATCAAGTTACAATTTCTTTTTATTTTCTCACCGATTAACAAATTGAATAAAGATTGAGAAATGGTAACTCTTGCTTAGATCTAGAGATCATAATTTACAGATTTAATTTAGTTGAATTCTATACAGCAGCATTTAGGATATATCTGCAATAAAATAAAAATAACAAACAACAAAGACAACGAAAAAAACAAAACAAAAACAAAAAAGCATATTAAAAAAATGCACGACAAAAAGTCAAAAGAAAGAAAAAATAAATGTCGATAAATTGAACTTGACATGCATTTTCTGTCCTCGGGCCTCTGTGTCTGTATAAATGCTTTGGTGGCAGCTGTGACGAAGTAAGTGTCAACGATAACAAGAAAAGTACATGCCCAGGGTAACTCCCCTATGGCTTACGACCTTCAGTCTCTTCAGTCGTAGGACCGATATCTGACTTCAACTATAGTGGATTGTGTTCCTGCTTATTTTTTTTTCTTCTTGATATGTACTCTCCCCAATATCACTGACCATTTCACACCTTTAATTAACAGATGCAAAGTATTAGAGGTGGAGAATAGGAGAAATAGAGTGAGAGAGAAAGGAGAAACGAGAGAGAAAGAAGAGAGATAGAATGAGTGACAAGTGGAGAGAAAGAGCGACAGAAAGAGAAAAAAAAAAGAGAGAGAGAGAGAGATCATCATCATCACAAGACATCAAAACATGGAAAGAAAGAGATTTCAAATATGCCAAGAAAGGTGGACTAGCTGTAAGGAGACTGTTCATCTACGTCACAAGGTCATAATATTGGCGGATCAAAGGGGGTACGCCCCCAGCCTATAAGGAAAAAAAACACTGTTAAAGAAGGGGGAGGAAAAAAAGCATGATCTAATAACTTTTTTTGCTTGTTTGGAACATTAACAATTTGACGAACTCTTTTTTCTTCATGTCACAGAATTTTAGATCTTGCGCCCCTCCCATTTGCTAAAGAAGCCCGGACCAGCCACTGCACAATACATCATATCATATTGAATATTGAATATTATATTGAACACGAACCTGTCAGCGTCACATCAAGTGTCGCCCTAAATCTCTCTCGAGTGTAAATTGATTTAAACTACGTGTTCAATTACCCTTCCTCTAAAGGGACTCAAATCGCAATGTGACAACAATATATTATTTTGGGGGGCGATGAGGTAGGAGAGAAATGCGACATTTGCCTAGAGAGATGCGTGAGGACAAACGTGAAGGAGGGAAAGAAAAAAAAAGAGAGAGAGAAAGAGTTAGAGAGAGAGAGAGAGATAGAAAGAAAAAAAGAAAGAGAGAGAAAGAAAGAAAGGGAGAGAGAAAGAGAGAGAGAGAGATGGAGGTGGAGAGAGGGTTCAATAAAAAAAACATTTCAAAGTTTTATTACACACATATTTCTTTCGGGAATATTAGTAGCCCAATATGCGGCGTTATATTCCTCTCTAAAGCTTGTCAACAAAGAAATCCATAAAATAAAAATGTTCGATATAAATTTAATTTTAAATACATTGGTGCCCATACAATTTAAACCTCTTTTCATGAAGTGAACTATGATTTATTCTTGATAGATAGAGTTTACATCTTCTCAGAATTTTATTGATCATAGAGATTGTTCAATAAAGTTCTGAAAATTTCGTCTAAAGAGAATAATTATTGTCATAACTGTATCATGAAAAGAGGCCAGAAAAAATTATTCAAAGTTTATGGGTAAAGGTGTAGTAAAGTCAATACTCGAAGGATGTAATACAAATAGTAGTTTTAAATATATACGAGGGTAGTGTTTCCTTGCACACTACAGAACGTTTGGTACGGTGTAGTAAAAATAATACTTGAAGGATGTAATAAAAACAGAAAATTTAAAGATAAAGAAGGATTATCTCTCCTTGCTCACTGCAGTACGTGTCTGGAGAAAGAGGGAAGATAAACCACAACTTCCCCTCGAAGGAGAACAGAAGCATCTTCAAGAACTTACGTATACTTCAGGCCTGTTCCAACAATGAGGACATGCAGCATTGAGAATGGTCTCGCTGAAGTCGGGTTGATTTAACATACATCTGTCATGGACCATGTTAACTCCCTACTAACGAGAAGCGAAGTTAGCCAGCATTTTTCTCACGACATTTTCATCATTCTACAGACGCGCGGTGTCCCTGTGGAGATGTGCTGCACCACCAAAGATCGGATGACACATTGAATTTGGAGCAACAAATGAAAGAAAAATAAGTTTTTTCATGTATGATGTATTCCCACTGCACCATCAACCAATTTTTCTCTTTTTGTCAGTCAGTCAGTCTGTCTGTCTCTTGTTACGAATCTTAACTATTGTCAATCATACATATTCATAATTATGTAAATGTATGCGCATGCGTGTTAGTTATCAGTTGGTGAATGAAAGACTCAATAAACCACCATAGTCATGGTTGTTTTTTGTTGATATTTTTCTGTTTTGAGCATTCATATGATTGTGTGAGGTGAGAAGGGGATCCTTGCATAATGCAGAACCATATCGCTATAATACTCTGTCTTTCTTTATATGTCTCCCTTTTCTCCCTTCTTTCTCTCTCATGTATGAGTTTGTCTGATTTAAAAAAAAAAAATCATCTTCTGTTTTACAAATCTTTTTTTCAAACCTCCGTCATACACTGTTCAATTATTTTGTGGAAAAAGTAGAGCTTGTTTGTTTGTTTGTTTTATTTCCGAAAATCATCATAAAAAAACAATAACACAATATAACAAAATCAAAGACTTATATAACAATGATAGAATGATAAAACGGTTGGATAGTCCATTTCAGAGCCATTAACCTAATGGCTCTGTTCTTCCATGGAGTCCAATATATATATAATGATACTATAATAAGTAATGATATAACAAAATAGTAAGTCGTAATTAAAAATATATAAATAAAAAAACATTGTAGCTGATCCCTTAATTAAACCGTTTTATAAAATAGAAACACAAATAAGATGATCATAATAAAGCCAAAAATCTGATAAATAGTACAAACTCTAGAACCAAGATATACTGGGATTGGTGATACTCAGGGGCGTCCCAAAGTCATTCTGAATAGGGTCATTCGACCAAATTCGCCGACAAATTAATAGCCAAGGACGTTTCAACAAATAATAAAATAAATAAATAAATAAATAAATAAATAAATAAAAGAATAACAAATAACGAAAAACAAATAATCAAATATAGAAAGAAAGAAATATATCCTCAAATGCTAAACTATCTTGAAAAGAGGAATTTCCAAATCTTCCAACCTTGCTAACTTCAGTTTTAAATGGAGGGAGTCAAATCCCCAAACGCCCCTTCAGCGACTCCCTGATAATGCTATCTTACCCCTCGTTGGTAATGCATCCTCCCTGTCTACCAAGTCAGAGTGGAGATGGTAAATGAGAGATGACGAGTCAAATTGGTGGATTCATTTCTTTTCATCAAGCCTTAATTCTCCAGGCAGAGTATATGCCAAGGGAATGTCTGAATCTATGGCTTGGGAATCAGTCATCTGCAAATCCGCATCTATGCCATTCCTGATGTCGCTAGAACGTTTTATTTTGATGGAAGATGCAGACCGTGTCCTTGTAGGCTAGGGGTGGGGATTATTGGGATTAAGTTTTTCTTATAATGTTCTAACTTTTAAATTAATTAGAAGAGCAGAAGAGCTAGGTTAAAGTAATACAATTTTCGACGACAACACAGATTTGCTGACACTGCAATTTTGAATTTGAGGGGCAGGGTGAGATAGGGGGGGGGGGGGGTAGACATACCCTCTCCCAGCGATGCTCAGTGGTTGTATCTTGTAACATCTATTCTTCTATACATTGTAATAAATTTTGTATTCCATCCTCTTCATATCTTACGCAAGAAAGAAAAAGTATTTATCTCAGAATATCATCATCAAATGCTATTGGTATGGTATGGGTACTGTTACCGTCACAATGGTACACCCCTATGATTTCCTATGTTACCATTATAACATGCCTACCATTTACTATGCGACATAACATGTAAATGTCCATTTTAGATAACCCAGTGTTATTAGAGCGGGAATGATTCATCATTAAATTCCTGCGAAGAATTTAAACAAAATTAAGATTGACGTTAATTCCCAACCCCCGTTCCTTGTTTACCAGTCGTCCTTATATGGTTTTAAAATTGTATTTTCTTTCGTCTCGCCTCAGCCCTCTAAATGCGCTGGAATAACTGTTACCGAAGTCTGAAGTATCGTAACACGGGAATAAATTCAGAAGAAGCGACGAAGTTACAGCTCACGTCCAGGCCAAACAATCAGCCGAAACAAGACGAAATAGGAACTGACAACCAATCTATCTGAGCTAGACGCTCTCCTCAAGTGATATCAATTGAACGGAATATAGAACGTGACGGCATACAATAACACGCTTTGCACGTATTTGTTATGGAATTCCATCACTTTTGCGGGGTAGGGGGGGCATCATGACTTGCATACTGTGACAATGTGGGGGAGGGGTAGGGGTGGGGTGGGGGTGGGGACTGATCCTAATTTAAAGCCTATGCCTTCGCGTACCCCCATGCGCATGCCAGGTTATTCAGCTTTATGTATTTTTTTGTTCACTATGCCCACAATATTTCACCCTGTTTTTAGATTTAGGCCTACCAGTACCAACACACCCAGTTTTTTAAAGCCCTGGTGTAGACACTGTGGCCCGTATTCTGAAGTCTTGTCTAACTTAGCCACGACTAAAGTTAAACAACTGTTTAGTTAGACAAGACTTAAACAGGACTTAGACGCGAGGTCGTGTCTAAGTCCTGTTTAACTAAATTTCGTATTCTGAAGTCGTGTCTAAGTCTCGTCTAACTAAACAACTGTTTAAGTCCTGTCTAAGTGGTGTTTAACTAAACAACTGTTTAATGCACCGGTCAACTGGAGTCTTGAACCTACCCCCCTCAAGACTTCACTCTTATTCACTTTTGGTCTTGAACGTCCGACACAAAGATTCACCTCTCATTCACCTTGCTTCGTAACAAATAAGGTCAAGATTCACTATTCCAAATTATTTATAAGGTGCAGATTCACCCATCTCCAAGAAAAATAGGGTGCAGATTCACCTCGCCGCTAAACATATTGGCCCGTATTCTGAAGTCGTGTCTAACTCCTGTTTAACTTAACAGTTGTCTAAGTCCTGTCTAAGTCCCGTCTAACTTTAGCCACGAAGTCGTGTCTAACTTTTTTTGTATTCTGAAGTCGTGTTTAAATAAAGTTAAACACGAAGTCCTGTCTTAGTCCTGTTTAACTTTAGACAACTGCGAGGGGTTGTTTAAGTCCTGTTTAAGGGCGCGATTCTGCTGCTTTTCAACGTCGAAGGTACACTCTACTATCTGACCCCGAACTTGCGGGGGAGAACGATGGTACGTGCATCCTCTAAAATTTCAAATACGTTTTGCATGATTTTTTCTCGTGTAGCCTAATTTTTTTTCTCGATAATACTAACTATTCTTATCTACTGGTGACATCTTGGAAATTCCATAATCTATAATAAACTAACCATTCTGTTGGAGAAGTTTCTTTTCTGGTTCTTCCGAGCACTGAGGCACTGATAAGTGATATTATTAGTGTGTTTGTCAATGCAATACGTACGTTAAGCATTACGTACACAGTACATGCAGTCTAGTCATTACGTCATGATCACATCACCATGGTACCAGCACGCGCACAGCTAGCTGTGCGCGTTAATTTATTTATCCGGTGCGCGCACGCATGCGCATTGGGTCTTTGGTCAGAATTAACGCCTACTGGGCATGTGCAGAAGTCTTGACTACAAGTTAAACACGACCTGCGCAGAACTTAAACAGTTGTTTAGTAAAACACGACTTAGACAGGACTTAAACAGTTGTTTAGTTAGACGAGACTTAGACACGACTTCAGAATACGAAATTTAGTTAGACAGGACTTAGACACGACCTCGCGTCTAAGTCCTATCTAAGTCGTGTCTAACTAAACAGTTGTTTTACTTTAGACGTGGCTAAGTAAGACACGACTTCAGAATACGGGCCAATAGGTGCAGATTCACCACACGTCTTCACCTGCTTAATTTTTATTAGGTCAAGATTCACCGGCCTTTCACCAGCACCGCTATTTATGGTAGATAGAGTGATTATTAAAGGAAACATAGAATTGATCATGAGTACTTGTGGAAACAATCCGTTTTCTGAAAATGGTAGCTAGAATTTAAAAAAAAGGTACAATTTCGCCACTAATTATTTTTTTCGGGTCTCCGCTTCGGCTACGATGTCTCGCCAATAATTATTATTTTTGGATCTCCGTATCCATGATTTATTCACTTTGTGTTAATTAAACGTGTGGCTTAATGATTTACATATACATGTAGCTAAAACTTGTCAAAAGGAGTGTTTTGTTCAGCTGCTTGTTTTTATATAAGAAAATGTTGTCACTGACACGCAGCTAGGCTATGATTTTTTTTTTTATGGGGGCTACTTTAAGAAAAGTGGGGGCTAATTCATTTTAAGCTGTAACAATAAGTTGTGTTTTTCCTTAGCCATCATGCTACTAGTACTAGCAACCAAATTGGTAGGTAATATTGTGTCATTTTGTCTTTTTTTTCTGTCCCGAATTTGAATTGTTATCATGGACAATGCGATCCCATTAAAAAAAAAATGTAACTCCGTTTAAAATTGTGTTATTTAGATCTAGACTCTATAACTTAACCAATAAATGAATATTTTTACTGTTGTCCCACATAACGATCATTGTTATAAAGAAACATGCAAAATCATAGTCGTATTTTTGTCCCCGTATAGACTCTAATTCTAATCTATAAAAGGCCAAGCCAAAGCTAGTTTCATTTCGTAGACTGAAATTGATGCCATCACTCAGGCGCGGCGCAGGCATCAATGACAAAAAATTGGCCTAGTATATAAATAATATAATTTAATTAAACAGTTGTAAGAAAAATGCTGAGGTATAGGGACATCATTTATATATTTATTCACGGGGTTTTTATAACAAAATTCAATTTCTGTCTACGAAATTAGCTTTATACCGATTTTACAGGAAAAAATCTGGCATTGATTTTGCATGTTTCGTTACAACAAATATATCGGTATGTGGGACAACAGTAAAAATATACTCGCATTTAATGGTTTTAAGTTATAAATAACACAATTTAAGACGGAATAACATTATTTTTAATGGGATTGCACTGTCCATGATAAAAATTCGGGTCGGAAAAAAGACTAAATAAACATATTACGAACCAATTTGGTCGCTAGCAGTTCAGCACTCGTCACTCGCAAATACTTATTTGCTTCATACTCTAGGAGCGTGCGGGCTCGCGCTGCACTGGAGCAGCTAGTTTCTGTGTATTGTGAATCTGTACTCCGTATTTACATCGGGGGCGCGGGCCTGGCCGGGTACTTAGGCTAGGCGGATACCGATCTAGCTACAGCAGTAGGTCAACCGCCGATCCGCTGCAATCACAAAACTTTTAAAATTTTGATGGAAATTTCTAGTTTTGGAGTTGGTAGTTGGAACGGAGAGTTCAGTCAGACAAATCAATAAATTGATTTATTAGTTCCCAGGGAATATCAATTGATGGCGGGGGCGATTTTTCATTATATATCAATTTTGTTCGCCCTCGATCGTCTTGATATTTACTGTGGCGATTTCAGAGGTTTAGGAGGCGAATCGCCTCGTCGCCATCGTGTATTTTTTTCGTTGGCGCAGGCTATAGCCTACAAGTAAACAAAACGTGACAGCAGCTGTAAACAAATTTCCCCCACGTCTGCATAGCCGGGTTATATTATGATTTACCCAAAATGTGACCAGTTGACAAAGCAGTCTTCGTTGAGTATAGACATATTAGAAACTCTTCAATAATTAAAAACTTTATCGGGGTACACTTTTGGTACTCATCAGCAGGGCGGTATTCCGCATGTCGCTAACTTGTATGGCATCACAAAACCTGCCATACAAGTTAGCGACATGCGGAATACCGCCCTGCTGACTCCAAATTCAGAAGGTTCAGAAGGTATATATTTTCGGGTTTTAATATTCGTGGACACCGGATTTAGCGCGAAATCCGAACTCGAACGTAGCTAGCTCCACGTCACAGTTTATTTAAATCTTGAACCCTCATTTCCCCTGGAGTCAAAGACATTCGACGCTCGTTCACACACGATAATTTTTTCACTCGACGCTCGTTCACTTGTATGTGAAAAATATTCGTTCAAGATTCACAACATTCGCTAAAAAATGAGGCAAAGATTCACCTTCTCCTACAAATAATAAGGTAAAGATTCACTACGGCCAAACAAAAATACGTCAAAGATTCACCACGCTCTGATTTTGGCGACCCCAAGATTCGACGTCGAGTTGACGTCGAATGCTTGACGATCCTTGAGGGGGGTAGGTTCAAGACTCCGGTTGACGGGTGCATAAGTTCTGCGCAAGTCTTGTTTAACTTTCAGTCACGACTTCTGCGCATGCCCAGTAGGCGTTAATTCTGACGATAGACCTAATGCGCATGCGTGCGCGCACCGGATAAATAAATTAACGCGCACAGCTAGCTGTGCGCGTGCCTAGCTGTGCGCGTGCTGGTACCATGGTGATGTGATCGTGACGTAATGACATGACGTGCGTGTACTACACGTACACTGTACACAAACGCACTAATAATATCACTTATCAGTGCCTCTGTGCTCGGAAGAACCAGCAAAGAAACTTCTCCAACAGAATGGTTAGTTTATTGTAGATTATGGAATTTCCAGGATGTCACCATTAGAAAAGAATAGTTAATATTATCGAGAAAAAAAATCAGGCTACACGAGAAAAAATCCTGCAAAATGTATTTGAAATTTTATAGGATGCACGTACCATCGTTCTCCCCGCAAGTTCGGGGTCAGCAAGTAGAGTGTACCGTAGACGTTGAAAAGCAGCAGAATCGCGCCCTTAAACAGGACTTAAACAACCCCTCGCAGTTGTCTAAAGTTAAACAGGACTTAGACAGGACTTCGTGTTTAACTTTATTTAAACACGACTTCAGAATACGAAAAAAGTTAGACACGACTTCGAGTCTAAAGTTAGACGGGACTTAGACAGGACTTAGACAACTGTTTAGTTAAACAGGAGTTAGACACGACTTCAGAATACGGGCCCGTGACTTTTACAGTTTGCTATTTTACCCACTGATTACAAACTTACAGTTATCAACTAAATTAATCATACCATTACCAAGTTTTGTATTTTTTTTCCCAATTTTTGTTTTTTTTGGAAACATGAGATATTAAAATTTGCATTTAAAAGTTGTCTACATAGGCCTTAATTCAACCAGTCAAAATTTCATTCTATAGTAACAAAAAACACAAAAAATATCAAATTAGCAAGGGGTATGAATAACCAGGGAACGACATGAAAACAATCAATGCCTGTCACATCGTAATAAGGGTTTGCGATTCCTGTAACCCTAGCCAGCGACCCAATGGTTCTCGTTCAGCAAAGTACACTACTGCCCTCTAGTGAGCATTTTATACAATGATGAAATCTCTGCTTCCAACGTAAGGGAACTCACACAGAATGTAATTATGCATAAACATAAATCCCTTTTTCTTTTTTGTACAAATAGCTACTAAATTCTCCTCCCCCTACTTATTGATCGCTTACCAAAAAGCTACACAAAATTCTGCATTGGTACTTTTTACTTCAGTAACAGTAAGTTATGTGTACGCCGCCTTCCATAATTTCCTTCTCCATCCATGTACCATTGATTCATCAAACATGTATTGTCAGGACTCCCTCCAAAAAAGAAAGACAGGAAAACGTAGTTTTCATTATTTATCGAACCATTGACCTAATGTGATAATTCCTTATAAACCGTTTGAATGCCTCTAATTTCCAGGTCATACACAATATTAAAAAATGTACCAGCATTTCATTTTCTTAGGGACTCAAAGAATCACTGGATGGTCTTTATATAAGGGTTAATCAATAAAACGAGATATAAGTTAATTGGGACAAAGTAGGTTTAATAACAGTAAGGGTATAATGCTGCGTGCAATATAACGAATGAGCCGCTTGTAGTTACATTATTAACATATAAGAATATTAAACAATATCGTTTATACAGATACTGAAATACAGATGACCGCAAGTTCGAAGCACGTATACATTTATGTTTTTCAGTTATATGAGAGATTTTGCCCTGCGGCAAAAGGTGGTTATACGTGCGAGCTGGCGAAGAATGGAGAAACGGAGAGAAAGAGAGAGAGAGAGAGAGATAGAGAGAGAGAGAGAGATGATAATAGGACACAAAAAGAAATACAGATACAGGAAAAGAAAAAAGAGGTAGATTGTTAGACAGAGAGGGAGAATAGAAAGAGACAGGAATTGTATAAATATTCGTACTCAAATAAGTACGAAGAGAAGGAAAGTAGACACTTTGTTATACATGTCTAGGTGAGTCGTGGTCTAGCTGATACAGCACGGGAGCTTGGATCAGAGGTTCGCGTTTCGAGTCCGCAGTGATTAAGTTCTTCAATTGTCACTCTCAATCCCAGTGTACCTGATTGATGGGCTGTAGGAAGTAATTCCTTGATTGCTTTCAGGGCTCTATAGGACAGCTCCATTGAATGCTGAGCGATACTATACAAACATTGACTGCTCATGAGGATAATGGTGGAGATTATCACTCCCAAGGTGGTGTTTATACCGGTCCTTCTATTCCATTGGATGGTTATCGATATGATTATTAATACATGTAGTTATTCTTAAAGGCGCGATAGCTCAGTCGGTAGAGCAGTGGTCTCGTAATCCGGTGACCCGGGTTTGAAACCAGGTCGATGCGCTAGTGCCCTATGGTAAGGCATTAATCCTCATTACCAGGTCCCTCGGAGAGGACCTAAAGCCGCCGGCCTTCCGGATGCTTTCTAACAAGCATTTATGCTTTCTTAGCAGTCAGGTAAAATAACCACCACCACACACAAATCTTCTTCAATCCTAAAGAAATTTACATACACATGTATTTGCAGAATAAAAGATATAGCATTTTTCCAAACGGTGAGTTGAAACAATTTTTGTTTGCACTCAAAACACGTAGCACGTAATGCATGGCAATCGATTCGAAAAGGAGATAGAGAGGACTTATACCTCCTCACAAAGTTCCTATTGAGCACGTTCATGCCCTTGAGAACATCCATCCAGCCTTGTTTTGAGGGAAACAATAATCTTTGCTAGCACTTATAATTTCCTATGATGTTTCCTTGGTATTCTGTTTCAGAACTGATTTGTCGAAATCCTTCCTTGAAGGCATCGTTTAACAAAGACAAATCTGAGATGCATGGCCCTACGTGTTATTAGTGTCTGTGCTATGGTGTAATAAAGCCCTAACAAAATTGCGCTTCAGAAAAATGATTATGAAGTATTTCAGAAAAGTAAAAATCTTTGAGTGACCGGTTTTTACCATACTCATCTTTCCCAATAGACTGTAGTGTTATAAACACCGTTAGGAAAACGAATTCTGAAATTTCATATTAAAATCATAGATATCTTGATAATCAGAAGGTCGATTGGCTCGTAAAAGTCATAGGATTCATGTATGACCTAAAGGTTTATAATTATGATTGCAGCATTAGCTAAATTCAGGATTTAAAAAAAAAGGAATCTGAGGCAAAGTTACCCAATCCATTGATAACAGTTACACGAAATCAGATACATGATAATAGAGTTTTGAATTTAGAGATCTGAGAACACGAATGCAAATTTCCCAGATGAACTTTGAAAGTAAATGTCATTTCGATCTAATTAATATGTCATTTAGGTGAAAACATTGGGCAATTTTTCCATTTCGACCTTTTCAAACATTGTATGTCCAATACATTTCAAACGTTTACCACTGGGCCTGTTCTCTAAAAGGATTTTCCTGATGTAGTGAAACTTGTTACACAGGTCGGACGGCCCTTTAAAACGAAACGAACAACACAATTACATTATTATATTTATGCTTTTGGTTGTGTTCATGACTTTGAACATTCCAGTTCACGTTTCTCTTCCGTCAAGGGGAATATTGGCGACACGTGAAGTGGTAAATATCTATAGAAATATCATCATATATTACATTTTTTATATGAAATAATACACCAATGACGGTAAAAACTATTAAGACGTATAACAATTTCGCTTTAAAGCCCCACTGCGCTACCTATAGCCCTCTATAAAGCAAACAATGCCTAAGCGGTGCCCCATGGCCTCCTTTTGTTAATTGAGAGCTGATTTTATGAGATAACCTCCTGTCTATGACAACGCAGGGGGGTCTAATCCCGCATGGCCAAACTAGTGCAGATGGACTTTAAAATTTTTCAAAAGCATTTTATAAAAATATTACTTATTTTATTTTATGTTAACAACTATCTTTAAAATTGTAAACTTCTCAATATTGTATATTCCGAATAAAAGTATTTATTTAATTACAACAAATAAAGATATTGATGTTGTCGTCTCAACTTTTATAAAAGAGAATAGAACAGTACAGCATGATATTGTTCATATGTTTGAATGAATACAGTTGTAATTGCGAAATTACTTTAAAATATTTTGATTACAAATGTTTAAAACTTTAAAGCTACTCGGAAGAGAGAAGCAAGGGAGAGAAGGAGGGGGGAGTGAGAGAGAGAGAGAGAGAGAGAGAGGGAGAGGGGGGATGAAGAGATAGAGAGAAATAGAGGGGGTAGACTTTCCGTGTCGTGTTTGCAATAAACGGTAATTGCATATTTCTTTTCGGTCTCAAATTCTTTTTGCGTTTCACATTTTATTGCCAGAAACTACACTCCAATAGCGAGTATTGCAATTTCGAATCTTGTTTAAAGCATACAGCAACTTGAATAATAATAATAATAACCACTCTAGTGTTATTTTGTTTTCGCATCCGGTGTAACTTGTTTATTGTGATTGCAAGCAATATATATTTCAATTGTGTGTCATCCTAAATATCGTTTCTTTGTTTGTGTCCTTTCATATTAAAAACAGGGGACCTCCTGAATAATAATACAATGCACATACTCTACTTGTAAACATCAGGCATGGACTCTTCAGAGCTGAATAATTATTCCACATACATTGATGTTAAACCGTTTCGCCAGTCATCTTTGACCACGAGGCGTTCCCGTTACTCAAATGACAAACGCTATCACAGCACACACCCGTTCGGCCTTTTACCCAACAAGTTAAACAAACTTCACCGCTGACTCCGGGCTCTGCATTTAGACATAGGTATCTTTCTTACACCATTCCCTATGTATTTCCACGTGTTTGTCACGGAACACCAAGTAGTAATACTATAATGTTAAAGGTGTTTGGTTATCTCAACGGGTTTGCCCTTACCGATATAACCTCTTACTTTGACAAGAAAATGGTTTCCAAAGAAGCACCGGACACACCGATAGATCTGGAAATATGATATATGAAATACCTCCCGGGCACGTACATTGACACCTTCAATCAACTAATTACCATTCAAATCTAGTCACTCACTTGCAAGTCATGAAATTAAAATTGATAATATCCCTCAGGCCCACGTATAACATCTCGTGTTTGTTTGTTTCATATTGTTTAACCACCGTGACCACTTATTGATCACGCGATACGAGCAAAATATATAATGACATATCTCTAGGTACCAATAACAAAATAAGTGGGTTGACTTCTTCAACCGCAGATTCATATGACCAATTCATTACCATATTCTCTTTTTCTTTGAATGTGTAAAGTTTCTTATAGATTTCTGAAAAATGAACAGAAGTTTTACGGGGGAGAGTGAAAGCTGACAGGAAGAATTGACACTTAATACCAAGAAGGGTGGTCTGGGATGAAGGCATTATTTCAATGGAAGATTCATATATACAAACGATACTGCAATATTCAAATAACATTTTTTGAATCAATACTATTAATAAAGAAGATACAAAGTCAAATGAGGCTGTATTATTGCGGTCGTCACTAGTTTATTTGCCTTAAGGAAGGAATATAATTACAAGAATTGAGGTAAAAAGATGAACATTTACGTCATTGGATCTCATTTCATGTTACTAATCTAATTATTCTCACTATTGATAATTACGTCATTTCTAAAATATGTGCTTATAAAAAGAACAAATAAATCCTTGTGCATTGTTAACCCCCAAAAATGTGTTTATTAAACTTTTATTATACCTCTTTTCATGAAATGATTGTTATAGTATGGTTTGTAACTTTGTTTAATCTAAAGAGTCATGGCGATAGATCATTACAGTTTTGAGAACTTGAAGATATAAACTTTGTCTATCAAGAATACAGTCTCAATCATTTAATGAAAAGAGGTAAGAGAAACATTAATCAAATGTTATGAGTACGGTGTATATTTCAACCATGTACGGATTCCTCCCTTATGTTATTATAATCTGTATCGATGGTGCAAACATTTTGTATTATTAATACGATGGGATGTGTTGCCTAGTAACTTGCGGATGCGGCATATTCACCCGCCTACATCCCCGCAGGGTATTATGTCTAAATTTCAGAAATGAATGAGAAATTATATTAAAAGAGCTTTATTAATTGCCCCATTTTCACTTGCATTTACCCTATAATGACCCGGTTTTGAAAAACGGATACCACATTATGATATTTTGTCGCCATATGCGCTTCAGAAGTGTATGGTATCATTATACATACCACAGGGCATTATATCTTTTCAACTTAAAGGGATCGTTTAACAATGTTAAATCTGAGATACACGGCCCTACGTGTTATCAGTGTCCGTGATATGGTGTAATATTGAAGCCCTAACAAAATTGCGCTTCAAAATGATCAAGAAGTGCCTCAAAAAAGTAAAAATCTTTGAGTGACCGGTTTTACCATACTCGTTTTCCCCAATAGACTGTAGTATTATGAAAACCGTCAGGCGAACGATTTTCAAAATTTGTAATTCCAATCATAAATATCTTGAAAGTCAGACAGGCGATCGGCTTGTAAAAGTCATGGGGTTCCTGACTGACCTAAAGGTTTATAATTATCATTGCATCATGAGCTAAATCCAGAATTTTGTTTCAGAATCTGAGACAAAGTTACCGGATCCCTTTAAGACGTTCAATTTCAGCCCACATATTTTTTCCCAGACTGAAAAAGTAGAGGGAGGGAGAGGTATAAAGATAAACCGAGAGTTACGAATGCCAGAAACATAGACATGATAAACGGGGTTACATATGGTGAGAAAGAGTGAGAGGGATGGAGTGAGAGAGAGGGATAGGGGAGGGAGGAAGGAAGGAAGAAAGGGAGAGAGGGAGCGAGAGAGAGAGAGAGAGAGAGAGGGAGAGAGAGAAATAGAAAGAGAGAGAGAGAGAGAGGAGGGGCGATGATCGCAAGAGAATGTCATAAAAACCAAAGAGATACCCTTGTAAAAACACACAACTCCTTTGGGCATGCCGTTAATATATTTGTTTAACTATTCATCATAGTACTGAATAAGGTGGCCTGGTTATCAGAACACAATTAAAAAAGAAACTCATTAAAAACTTAAATCAATGGTAAACGTACCGTATCACCCCTTTCCAAAGCAGCCAACCATACATTCACATTTGACGTTAATACGATTAGTCTTACTACAGACAGTCAAGTGCCATACGCCATCAACTTTCTCAGCCCAGTTCTCCTCAAAGGCGTATTCAGAAATTGATCAAGAGGGGACGCAATTCCACCAGAATGGGGAGGCGGAATTCCTACCAAAGCCAGTGATATGGGGGTGGGGGCGGCATGAACCGGAGCAGGCCTGCGTTTACTATAGAGTAAACACTCTGCAATAACATATTGACTATTTCTTTTATCGCTTGGCCTTCAAACGAGTAAAGGGGAATCTTCCGGCTCCACCCTACGATGGATACGCGACAGGATTTGCCACATTCAGCTCGGCCCGATCGGTTGATATCTATTAAGTCAAGAATCATTAAGGTTCTCATCCATTTCTTTCTTTCTTGACAACAGACAATAGAAAACACCCGCCACGTCTCAACTGGGGTAAGTACGGTTGATGGCTTCCACAGTGAACGAGAAATAGCGCATGAAGGCCCCAAAATCAAATGAGAGAATACGTGACTGAAGGTTTAACCAACATTTGATCCCGCGCCTGGCTTTATTTCATGAAATATATACATGTAGGGTTAGTTTTGGTCGGGAATCAGCTGTGGTCTCGTGGATATGTCTCCGGGCTGTCAAGCACATGGTTCGCTGTTCGCGGCACAAATGTCCTTCAGCAAGACATTAATCTACGTTTGCCACTCTCCACCCAGGTGCTACATGTGTACCGGTAGGAAGCAATTCCTTGAATGCTGTAAGCACTGAAATCGGTAGCCTCGCAGTGCGCCTTGGGCACCTTGCGTGGTGGATATGTGCGCTAACAAACTATTCATTACTATCATTATTTTGTACTAATATCATTATCATTTAATATTGTAATTACACGTGTTTTTGGCAAGTTTTGGAATTAGGGTTAGGTGTTGTGTTAGGAATTATTTTTGTGTTGGAACAATAGCCACCAGAGCATGCGTCTTTTCAAAGGCAATACAAATCTTGGTACCATTCTATAAGGGGATAAAACAAAAATACCTAAAGGCCCGGTCACACAGAGGGGACGCATGGGGGACGCACGGCCAGCGAGTTAGAAATTTGCAATTTTGGCCAGTGTGTTGTCGTTCGCTAGGTGTGCGTCATCATTCGTTACTCGTTCGTCGAGCGCGCTGGACCAACGCTATGCATTCGTCGGCATTCGCTGTGTGCGTCGGGATTTTTGAGAATGCTCAAAAGTGTGCGCGGAGCTCGACGCATGAATGTAGACGCCAGAAGGACGCCAGACATACGCAGAGCACACGCCCTGTATACGCGCAGCGCGCTAGCAACACGCTATGCATTCGTTGTCAGCTCGCTTCTCCCAAATCCTGACAAATTCGGGTTCACGACTTTTCCGAATTTCAATGCGCCGGCCGTGCGTCCCACATTCGTCCCTATGTGTGACCGGGCCTTAACGCTTTGAAACACACATCGTGGTCGTTTTTCGCATGCAAACAATATATTTGTTTGGCTGTTTTTTCTTTATGTAAACGGTAATTCCTAGAGAACTACACCATTTTAAAATTACATTTTCTATGGAAAAAAAATGTAAAATTGACAAACGTAAATTTATGATAAGGATTTGGGATAACAAATGTAAAAAAAGTATGTTCAGAGTTTAAAATAGTAAAAGAAAAACCACACACTTTTTGTGTGTAGTTTTCCCCACTTTTTGACGACTATTTTATGTTGACTCGGGAGAGGACGACGTCTAAAAGGTCGCTATGCGCTTTCATTTCAAAATAAATCACGTCAGTGGTGATGATTAAAAAAAATAAATCTATCCGTAACCAACTAAATATCTTGAGCAATGCTTTTTACAATCCACATTTAAAAAGACCTAAATCTGTAAAATTGACAAAACAGTGTGAATTTAGTACTTTTCTTAAAACTTGAAACAATATTTTTTTTCTTCTCATAACCATTATACATCTTATTTCCCGTATGCTCACAATTTTCTGCATTACACGAAGACGTTGCCCTTATTTCCATGACCGAAACAGAAATGCATTTTCAACCTACGAGGAATACAGGTCAATATATGGATTATGAAAATAGATGTTCCGTAAATTGGTCTTTGGGTTCAATTTAATTGTGACTATGGACCGTATTCCAACCTGTCCAAGATGACAAATTTGATACTCATTGGCTAGAGGGTGCAAGCTATCTTGTTACCCTACTGACCCCTTAAGACAAATTACCGGTCAACTCAAAACAGACAAGCTATCAGTCTTTTGCATTTGGGATTCAAAAGGAGGTACCCTCTGATTGCTAAGATAACAAAAAGCTTCGCCTTAACAGCGCTTAGTTTTCCGAGTATCCTTTTCCTTTTCTCTGGCAGCAATCATCTTTCATCTGGGAAATACAAAAAATGCAAGCCATGATTCGAGCAATACACTCTCCAAGGGGGTGGGGTGCTTTATTTTTTAATATTTTTTTATTTTTACAGCAATGTGTTGCTTGATATGTAGGGGAGAGGCGTCAGCTAAAGGACCTCTAGCGTAATAGAGGCCCCCTAATAAGTCTTGAGTCGCTTCTCACTTATAAAATACCCACCTATGCAATTTTCTGCATCATCTTAGACATGTAAGAGCAATTTATTTAGCTATATTCTAAGATGACACAATACATTTTACTGTTAAGCTTTGCCATAGGTTTGTCATATATTCACACAGTTAATCAAAACATTTTCGTAAAAAAAAAAACTAGGATTCTTTTGTTGAAGAGTAGACCTAAACAGGGGGTTTCGTACATTTTTTTATCGGTTATATTTACAGGCAAAATTTATCAGTAGACATGCTAAATCAATGTTTGAAAATAACAATCTTTTAATAACAAATTCATTTTTTTCCCTTCAAAGTATTTATTGAAAACCAATCTCATTCATAATAATAATAGTAATAATAACATGTTCGTATATACATAGAATATGTATAATACAAATATAGTGTACTAGTTAACGCATCAGCAATAAAAAAAAAAAAAAAAATATCCGCCATTTCTTTTAATGAAGTTTGAGACGATTTTTCTTGAAAGCAATTATACGTTGCATATTTTCTAAATGTTTGAGAGTTCGTTGAAAAGAAGGAAATAGTGGAATAACGTTTTGCATTTTACAAGTGAATATAAAGTATTTTGCAAAAAAAAATAACTGTATTGACGAAATGAAAATTATTGATTATAAGAGTACCCAAAAAACGTTCTTCATCTGTGAACAAAACATTTCGTATGTTCTTTTCTTTTAACCATACAGATATAACATTCCAGAAAGATCGTACTTTTTCACAATTCACAAATAAATGAGACAACGTCTGCTCATAATTTTCACAGAAAGTACACATTGAAGAAGTAATTATACCTATCTTATAAAGAAAACTTTGTGTTGCAATCTTTCTATGAATAAGTTGAAATTGGAAATTTCTCATTTTATTATCTATGGATGACCTATAAAGTAATGTAAAACAGGATTTCCAAATTAGTGAGTCGTTTAAATTATTTTGTAGATCCCTTTGCCATTTATTCTGTTGATTTGTTTCTGAGATTTTTGCTGAAAATTTGTTTAAGAAAATATTGTACGTAAGTTTTGATATCTTTTTAGGTTTACGGAATTCGTTCAATATTAGTACCAACACAATTTAGAGAAGAACTTTCTATTTCAAAAGTTCCCTGTTTTAGAATACGTTTCCAACTACTAGGTAATGCGGAAAGAACTGAATAATATAACATAAATGAACCAGACAGAAAATTCATTTGGCGTTGGATTTGATCAAAAGACATAAATGAACCATCAATGCGCAAAAATATCCTTAACATATATCATATCAGAATTAAAACGTATATTAATATTGAGAGGTTTTCCGCCTGCCAGTATATGAGAATTCAGGCAAAGGGGTTGGGAAATAATTTCTTTGAATTTAACTGGGTTGTAGTACTTGTAGTGACTCCATGCAATCAATATATCATTCCAGAAAGGATCTGCGTATTTATTGAAAATTAAATGATCAAAGCGGAGATTGCCGCTAAAAAAAATATCGCCTCCCATACGTCTCAGGGAATGTGCAAAAAACATTTTCCATCTATTTTGTTTTCTCCATCAAAGTATCTCTTTATCCAAATAACTTTCATTGCACGGTTAAAAGATAATAAATGAGGCATTTTAACATTTTATATTCAAATTGATTTTAAATATGTTAATACTTTTTCTATTTCCAAATATCTGAAAAGTACTAACCATTCAACCGCAAAAACAATGGAGAACTTTAAAGTGAAATCCAATCCAATAGCCATCTTCTCTAAACAAAAGCAGAAAAAAGAGAAGCAAATGGAATAATAGTTTCAAATTAAGTCCGACTAAATATAAGAAAGTTATGAATTTTTGAAAGTTGTGATCACTATACGTATGGGCTCCTCAAATTGGCTAAAGCGGTTAATATGCCAATCTGATGTAGTGCCGGACTACTATTCCATTTGTTCCAACATATAAAATGACTAAAATGTAAATATTTCAAATATTCGTGGCCCAGAAGGGTCTATTATGCAATTTAAAATATATTTTGAGTAGTGCCCGAACTTACGAAAAAAAAAGTGATATTTTTATACACGGCAACTGGGAGAGTTGTCCACGTTATACGTCACAATCCAATAACCGAAATACCAATTTGAGATTCGCATAGACTAATAGTGATCTCATATTTCAAACATTCATAACTTCTTTACTATTGGTCCGATTCATTTCAAACTTTTGCCAATCTGTTTCTGTTATTTTCTGCCTTTATAACAATTAAACTTATTACAAGGGTTGGATTGCCCTTTAAAGCGATACTGAAGTTACACTTTCTACGTTTTCAAAAGCGTCCTGTTCATTGCACAGGGAAATTTCATGGTCAACTTGCCAACAGTGCGTAAATAAATACCGAATTTTTCGTCGCGAGGTGAGCACCAAACAGGTACAGCTGACCTGAGATATGGCGCTAGAAGGGATTTCACATTAGTATTTCGAGTATAGTATGGCTTAATTGTTATATAGGATGTAGAAACACCTATTTCATGAATACCGAAGTAAAACAGACAAACTTAGATGAATCCGGTGGGGAAACCCCTCTTCACCACAGGCAAATGAGGATCGACTAAACAGAAATATGATATATCAAAGCATTGAACAGTTTGTTCTTAATTTAATCAGCTGGATGAAACAAATATACCCGATGTAGACTATTGAAATGTATCGCCTCTCCAAATCTTCTCTAATGGACAATGAGACGTAATATTTGACCACCGACTATGCAATCCGTATTCAAGTACATGTGTCGCCCTTATAATTATTTAGGTTTGTTTCAATTCAATCCTCATTTTGGGACCCAAGTAAATTCATGAGAGAGTATTACATGCACTCCAGACACAGTCCACTTGAAGGATTGCCAATGGTCTGGCGCCAAGTCCGTTCGGCTTCAATGTTTCCAATCACGTGATGCGGAACGATTGTCCTATTGGAGACTTGCAATAAAAGCACTCGCCAAGTTAGGCATATACATTTCACTCAATGTTTTTCCAGGTAAATTAATTCCTGTTAAAAGCTAACGTTGGAATAGACGTATCTTTGAGGATAATGTTTACCCAAGAATTTATCGGTAAACTTTAGTGTTTTTGTTTCTCATGCAGATTAATCCATGAATTACGCTGTTGGTCATAATGGTCGAATAATTATTTTTACCCCAATTTATGGAATGATTTTGACAATGATTTTATTCCTAATAGATGTTAAATGTCAAATGTTATTGAATTATAATTTGCGAGTGTTTGTTTTGCGTGACTGCTAAAGCATGTGTGTGCTACTATGCTAATCAACTAGGGGACCTACGCCCTTAAGTCATAACTGATAGTAATGCCTCACAAAAGGGCATTAATATGGCTGATCGACACGGTATTTACCCTGGGACCTCACAGTAACGAGGCCATTGCTTGGCCACTGAATCATGATTGTACGCAGCGGGGGCTAGGGTACGTCGCCGCCCCCACAAATACAAAAAAAAAAAAAAGATCAATAATTCATTGCAATTACCCCCGGTCCCCAACAGGAAAAATTCTTCTGTAGGGCCACACCAACAGGAATACACTTGTATTTCGATGTCATGGGCCCTTTAAATACAAATAGAGTTTTCCGAACGGTGCTGAGATGTGTCACGTTACATATTGAAGAAGATTGCACAAGTAGACGATGTCCCATGACATATCACACATTTTCAGTGCCTCTTATGTCATCTTCTCTTCAGTTATTTCTCTTACTGTCTTCACTACCGTCAGGCTAAATGTTTAATCTATTGTCTCACTCTAAGCCTCGCGCATGGTATTATTTAGATGAAAAATGCAGCGATAACAAATAAAGGAATCCGTCACTTGTAAACAAAATAAGACGCCATTTTATTTTAAGTTGCATACACTGCGGTTTGTTCGGCGTTTCAAGAGGGAACAAATGCCGTCCATGCTAACATTCCGAGTTTTTTCAATTTGAAAGTGTGGTTTCTTTAACTGTTCATTAACCCCTATCCTGGGTATTTACAAACACAAGCATTTAGTTATCAGAATCGGTTTCATATTCCTTTTGAATGGTGTAAAATGCCATTACACTTATATAAATAAAACTCATTATAATTTTAGAAATAATAGCATTGCAATAATGTTATTTTTGTTTTGGTTTGCGTCCGCTCGGGCAGGATTGGTCTTTAATGTGACGACATTAAAACATCGTCATTTTTGGGGGGAATCTCTCGTATATCACAGAAGCTATTGAGGTGATTTTATTTGTATTTTTATAAATCACCCGATATGTAGTTGACTTAAAACTTGTACGATGGACATCTCTAAGCTTACCAGATTCTAGTGATACGTTATTAGGCATATTTGTGAATTTCTTTAAACGAGCACTTTAAAGGTACTATGTCCCATTTGCAGGCCACCAAAACGAAAAGGTTAAATTCCAACGGCATTTGAAAGATAATACGAATTTAGAACTTCCCTCAAAACGAAAGGGCTTGAAAATGTCTTTTTGTGGGAAAATTACGCTGTCACGGGAATATACGCCGAGTGGATGACTTGTGAAAAAATAATGCCATATATTGAGGGGTGGGAGGGGTCGAATCATCAATTCTTTCTTTTCCTCTCTTCATGTATCTCTCTTCTCCTTTTATGTTTGTCATCATTAGATGGGGGTGGGGGGGGGGGGGGGGGGTAGGAACATGACACCTTAGCCCCCTGTAGCTACGCTACTGCAAACACGAAGAAAAAGCAGTCGACCAAACTTTATTCGGTGCCGAATATCTCAAGAGAAAAACAACATTCCTCGACCGCGAGGGATACACATTGCCTTCGCTAGTTTGCATTTAATTCTATTTCTGGAGCACCAGGCACCCTCTTCAGTGATTGAACATTCCTTTAGCTAAATAGGAATGTGAGCGAATTTAGCATGGTCCATGTGTGTCACATAATCACTTAGATCAAACAGGCGCCTATCAACGGGTCTGGAGGGGTGTAGAATGTTTGTAAACTGCCCCAACACTGCCGCACGTACGGGCTGGTGCTCAAAAGGTGTTAAGCGAAGCCTGGGAAAGGTTGGAAACGTGAGAAATAATTCGTAAACCATTCATTATTACATTTAACAAAAATGTAAGTTAGCTCCGCCGTCAAAAAGTTGAAAAGAAAAATAACTAAAGTTGTTTGAAATTCTAGTTTTGGAAGATTCCGACTTTCAGAACATTCATAAGTTAAATATCATCATCATCAACAATATCATCCGCACCATCAACAACCTATTTTCAAGCTTTTCCTAATAAATTTAGTTCTCAATTACCCCAGGTAGCAGGATAAACAAATCTTTCTTCGAACACCTGCCTATAAAAAACAAATTTAGATTATTAACATAAAAGTTTAACATTAACGTTACACATGATTTACCTTTAATAATAATCTTTTTAAATCCCCTCCAAATTTTATTAAACCGAAACGGAAATTCTTTTTTGCTCAATTGATCGTGAGCCCGGCAGCCACTGCGCAGCGCCAGATCGACGTTGCTCCATCCCTTATTGTTGAACGCCAAACAACGTATAAAAAACTCTCATCTTTTAACGTATTTTGGTATGACGCGGCCGGGGTTCAAACCCACGACCTCCCGGTTGTGAGGCGGACGCTCTACTGACTGAGCCACCACACCAGCCAAGAGGGAAATAGTACTTGCCAGAGTAATCAGACAGTGAGTAATATGTGACATATCATGTCCCAGACAGGTTGTTCCCCCGTTGGACCTTATTCACAGGACCCACTAACCAGTTTCTGATTTCCACATCTTATAAAGATTTCGAAACATAAACATTGACCTATTGCCTATAGGAACCGGATATCTTTTTTTGGTATCAAACAAAATTTGCTATCTCTTACTTTATTTTGATTTTTTCATCCCTTTTTTTTTATTCCCTCTGGCCATTGTTTGTTGTCGTTTTTCTTTCAAGGAAGGATCGACTTTAAATGGGAATTCAAAGACGGGATTGTTTCTTATCATGACGGAATAGGAGCTGCTGAATGGTATGTTTCGAAATACCTGCACACACAAAGCAAGCCGAAGAATGTCTCTCAATTAAGGTATTCAAAAACACATTGCCTAGGCACTGCACATGGAGCATGCAACCTCTCAACAACTCGTAATATTTCACGACTGCTAGACTTCGCTTGTTCAATTTGCGGGGGGGGGGGGGGGTAACTATCAGCTCCAAGTACTGTAGTTAGCTGTCTGACGATAGATTCGATTCTGCTGATATGTATGCAAACAAGAAATAAGGCGACTTCACATTACATGTCCATGATACATGTACACCTTCGTCTGGTACATCACATTTTCAAGAAAATGGCTGTGCCCATTTCATGCTAAAAGGCATCACATCATGCTAAGAATATCTTCATTTAAGTATGTCTTATACATTTTCGTAATTAATATTGTACATCAAAGGGCAGGAATACATCTCATTTTTCAGATCTTGGCTCATCATAGATCCACATTGAGATGCTTAAATTGTTATATACATATTTACAGAGAATATATACATAACATACACATTTTAAACAGATTGAATACCTTGTTAACAATAACGTTGACCGGAATTAATATATCATTTGAATATACGACGTAAATACTAATGATCCTATCAACATCTTCCAAACTGACAACGATTGGTGTCATTTATTCAATTTAGAAAGACTCATGTTTTTCTACAGTTTCAGAACTATGGAGCGAATTCATCAAATATGAATATGGATATGGATACTGCATGTACAATCAATCATACGATGTAATAAGAAATACAAGCATATTTATTTACTCTCTCTGTCATCTGGAAGGTGTTTTACATGACTAATCCTTGATGGATTTTGAAAATAATTGTATCGCAGCATTTATCTCTATACACAATATCTTTATCAACACTAAGTTGACTTCGAAATAATGTTGCCATGCCTTTTGTATACACCGCTCGCATTTAACGTCGAGGCGCTATACTTAATGAGCAGTAACTAGGCGTTGTGGCGTGCGCCTTTAATCCAGCTAACAGTGGAAGTTACAAACTGATTCAGCCGAGGACGTGGTTTGTAACTGAGTCACGTCTTTCGGATAGTGACGTTTAAAGGTCGGTCCCCAGACGTAAATAATCATATCTGATTGATACAAGTCTGTAAAAACTCAATAGATACACACACACACACACGCGCGCGCGCGCACATTTGCCTGTGTATACAGTTTGTCTGTTTCTCAATATTTCGAAGTCGAGTCTGACTGC
>JAVYIG010004135.1:0-35276 GCA_035222895.1 Strongylocentrotus droebachiensis | reverse complement strand
CCATGTTACCTTTGATCTTTGACCTCGTGACCCCAAAATGTAATCAGCTCATTGGCTCTGCAAGATACATACATGACCCAAGTTTGGCGGGAATCCATCGATTAATTCTTGAGATAACTTGATCACGAGCTATTTTTGCATACATAATTAGCCATGTTACCTTTGATCTTTGACCTCGTGACCCCAAAATGTAATCAGCTCATTGGCTCTGCAAGATACATACATGACCCAAGTTTGGCGGGAATCCATCAATTAATTCTTGAGATAACTGGATCACGAGCTACTTTTGCATACATAATTAGCCATGTTACCTTTGATCTTTGACCTCGTGACCCCAAAATGTAATCAACTCATTGGCTCTGCAAGATACATACATGACCTAAGTTTGGCGGGAATCCATTTATCTGTTCTTGAGATAACACTATCACGAGAGCGGGAGGTGCATAAAATGAAAAGCCTATTATTATCAAATGTCAACTGACAAAAAAATATGATTTTTACCTACTATAGCCCTACAATGTAATTGGATCATCTTTCTATAGTAATACTCTCACCAAGTTTGCAGCTCACACCTCAAGAAGTTCTTTACATATTGTGATAACGAGGGTAATACCTCTAACTTATAAAATTGACATCCATAACATTTGGCCTTTGTTCTACTTTAACCTATGGCGATACAACTATCACAATGTTCAACGCTCATACCTCTAGTTGTTCCTGAGATGTTGCAATATCTTGGCCAATACCTTGAATTTGATAAGTTTACCTCTGTGACCTGGTTACTCCAAGATCGACACAAATCGTCTTCCTATGGTGATACATACTGTACAATCCTTAAGTTTGAAGATCATATATCAAAAAATAATAAAAATTGAATAGGAAGGAAGTCCCTTCATTTATTGACCATTTAAAACAACAAAATATACAAAACATCAATACAATAGAAGAATGATATCAAATAACAACAACATACAAAAGTAATAATGGTCAGGGTCCCTGAGAAGCAAATGGTTCTTGCAATATCACAATAACGGAATGTGGGACGGACAAGCAACCTGAAAACATAATGCCTCCCTTTCCTTCTCCTTTTTTCATTGCACGTCATTCTTCAAGTATAAACACTGAAAAGAAAATTCTGAAAAATAGTCTGGTGTAAGACGGTGGTGGTGCCACCACCGTCTTACACCAGACTATTTTTCGAACTTTCTTTTCGGTGAAGAATGACGTGCAATGAAAAGAGGAGAAGGGCAGGGAAAGAAGGAGCCATAGCGATTAAGAAGGTTTTGGGCAGATCATAGCAATTAAAGAAAAACATGTTTGTATTCCTCTGTAGAGTAGTTCTGAAAGCGAATTTCAAACTATTCTTTTGTGGAAAGGAAAGGAGTAGGCCAACAACTCTTTTGAACTATGTCGGGCTACCACAGGGTTCTACCGTGAGCCTTCAATCGTGAATACTCACTCATCCAAAAAACCTCCAAAGAGCATCTGATGAAGGTGAGATCGCAAGTTGAAAAAGGTCGCCCAATTAATTTTCCAAAAAAGCTTCATACCTGTGGAAACCTTAGGATCTCTCCCATCACATGACACCCAAAAGAACTGACATTTCACGCTGGAATGAGCACAAGCCATCATTTTGAAAAGGGTGCAATTATTTTTTGAGATGAATTATAGGCCAAAACTATTAAACTGCATGGCAATATCAAGTCATGTATATATCATCATTAAACAATAACTTACTTCAGAGTCTTCAGAAAATCGATTGTCAATCCCAAACATGGGAGAGAGAACTTGCTTCCAATAGGGGTTGGATCCTAACTGGTCCTTCAGTTCTTGGAATTTGGCCGTGACCTTTGTAGAAATCAAATATGTGAGTAATGGTGCCTTTAGATTTAATTTGTATTAGGAACCCTCCCTCACTCTATATATATATCTCTCTCTCTCTATTCCACTATTGAACCTAATTTTACATGGTTGATATCTAGCAATATGATTTATGATAGTTATTCAACATGTTATTCTTTCTTTTATTCAACTGATAAACATGCTTCAACACAGGGGCGGCGCCAGGTTATCTTGTTAGGGGGGGCGAATGGGCGGGCCACGCAGGGGGGTGGGGGTGTCTGAGGGGCATGTGCCCCCATCAGAAGTTGAAGAATTACAGTATACCTGGCGTGTACGTAGCGCAGTGGGGTTCAGGGACGTCGGGTTAATTCTCTTGGATGATATCTTCAACAACTCAGTTGCACACTCGTCGTTGCGCTACTTTGATATGACGACCATTCGTCCCGCATGCTGTCAATTTTGATCAAATATATCAACCCCTTTCATTAATTAATTGAAAAATTGAATGTGAAGCCTGCACAAGTAATAGTGATGACAGACTGAAATAAATAATGAAGTTCGTAAATTAATTATAACATCATGTTACCCTGAAGAAGAGAAAAACGTTCATCAACCCAGTCCAACTATTGATATACGACGCCTGCTTATTTTCTTCTCCGAAATCTATATGAACAATATCATGCTTGCAAATGCTATTCTTTGTATGATATAAAGAATTCATACCTTCCCTTTTTAAAGTTAACTTACCTTCTTCTCATTGATTAGCGGTCCCTCTTTACCCGCAAACGTTCCTATTAACAAGACCTTTGGTTCATATGTCGGGTCTATATTAGAATCTGGTACCGCATGGGTGTAGACTGACATCAACCAAAAATGTACCAAGTCCAGAATGGTACGATGTGTTCTTACAGCAGACCCTTTCAACTGAAATTTCAAATCAAAAGCGAATTTTTAAATTGTTAATTGCGGAAGCGTTTCCATTTTAATTTAGCCAGCAGTAGTTGTTGGTGGTTACCGCTTTGTTCAGTCGTCGCTGGTTAGAGACCAGTTGACACTAAATTATGAATTAGGATGTGGATGAGGCTTAAGAACGAAATGAACACTTCATACCTGCTTTAGAGCATCTTGGGCATTTTCTTCGCGTGGTGCTCTATCACTCAGCTCAAGGTCGAGCGGGATGACAAGAATGTAAAGAGACCGCCACGACAGAAAAAGCTATACAGACAATTTAGGGAGAGAGTAGTTAAAAATGCTTGACCATCTCTATACATATATTATACATATACCGTATCTTATATTGTTGTCTACCTTATATTTATTCGACACACACATATATAATAAATGTATAAATGTATGCTATACAACAATATAAGCTATACCACAGCTTTGGAAACTCTCATGGAAATAAATACAATGCAAAAGGAATTCAGAAATAATGGCTATATACCTTAAAAGTTCTCTATCGCTGTCGTCCCTTTTGAATTTGAACCAGGATTAGAATGCAAATGCCTCACCCATTAGACCACGGAGAAGGGCAAGTGGTTACAGCCACACCAGATTCCATCGACCGACAGACTGGCAAATCTTCAACCTTCATTAAATAATACCTTTGTTTGGGGCATGCAAGTTTTGAATATAAATACATTATATGCATTCCTGTTCAAAGGATTTTCAATTGTAATCCTTAATTGTTATTCTACCAATTATTCCATTGGCCAAAATCGAATCCCTCCAAACAAAATTCTCTCTCTTTTTTTTGTTTTCTCCCCCGCCTTCTCTCTCAACGTTTGGGTCGTTTGAACTTCCCTTAGATTTTGTGCATGTTGTCATGATTTTTATACTGCATTATTAAATGCATTTATTAAAGCATTTGTATTTTGCAGTATGGAAACATGAAGAAGCCTAATAATATAATGGGCGAACAATTTTTACACTATTTGTTTGTCAACAGAGTTTTATATTTTGTGTTGAGTCTCATCTCCATCATAATGATAGCCCCCCCCCCCCCCCCCCTCCCACACCCCTCTACAATAGGTCTATTGGCTTACTGGATGTGTGATGTAGTAAATTTCCTGTCCTCCAAAGTCCCATATGCTGTAGGTTATGTCAAGTGCAGATGACTTAACCTTTGTAATCTCTTCACGAGTGATACCTTGAGAAATTTTAGCAATTTTTTCGTTATCACTTGTAGGCATACTTCCTCTTCCTAGTGTTGATTGGTTGCTGCCTGGTTTGATGAAGCAAACAAATAAATACAAGTGTTGTTATAGAAATGAGGAATTAAAAAAAATACATAGAACTGAGCATTAGATAATGACAAATGTACTTTCAATTTAACGTGATTAAAAAGCTGTGATTATTACAAGCGTATAAATGGAGTATATTACCGGCAATCAATTAAACTGAGAAGTAATAGTAAAACAAATCATATAGGTAATGTGATGTAGTGGATTTAAACCCCCCATGTCTGAAAGCAATTAACCTTAAAAATGTTAGAGATATCCTTCAACAGAAAAATATTATAATGACCCACATAATTACGTGCATCTCCCCCCCCCCCCCCCCCCCCGAATAATGAGAGACTGACCCTTTGATTTTTCCTCATTTCATGTCATACAAATTGAATTGAATGAGCATGTTGATTGCGTACAATTGAACTATACATGTATATGCCAAAATCTTGTTGGCATACAATATCCATGTAATAATGTGCACGTTCTCCAAAATGTTTCAAAGCGTTTATAACAGGCCGTACAGGCCATTATTCTGTTCAACTATACATCCATCGAATGGATGTTTAGTTTTAAACAAATCAGGACTTACTGCTGTGAGAAAAGCGACAGCGGGCCGCTTTGTCTGGAATAAGCATATATCATATCTCCAGACAAACTCCGCCCGCTGGCGCTTATCTAGGAGCGGTAAGCTCTAATTTTGTTAAAACTATACATCAATTTGTATAGCTAGTAGTTGCATGGTTGTATGATTGTAAGGTTTCCTTCTTTCTGATTGGATAAAACTATACAATATCCATTCAATGGATGTAAAGTTGTATAGTTGTACATAATTTTGGCACTTAAGCCTGCACCCTGGAATTTCTAACAAAAAATTCATACACAAAATGTTCTCTCAGAAAAATTGTAGAGTCTTCCAGAGTTTCGCGATTTCCCCTCGAACCCTTATCAATTAAATTTCAGTGATTCAGAAAGTGGGAGAAATGCAAAACTTGATGAAAGTAAATTGCGACTGTTTCGAGACAAAAATGAGAATCTGACGTTCCCGGGCATGAGGCAGGCGCGAACTGTATTGGCACCCGTGGTAGCGCGACAAAATTTCAGAATCATTTAAGAGTAAATTGCCATGTAAGTAAGAAACTTTGTGACTAATTTGTGACACCAAAAAATTGCAGGAGATTACAATAAATGTCGAGCGAGCAAATGTCGTGCAACAGTCCCACGACATGGATGCGAACTCCAGGCGAATTTTGGCCCAAAAATGTGCCGTAAGTACCCCTTCAGTGTGTGATTCCAAGTGAAAATTGTCGGCAATTAGCAAATTTTCTTGCAATTTTGTGTCTCCAGCTAGTCGTGAGCTGTGGTAACCCAGTGAGATACTAGCTTTATAGTCCAGTATTATTCAAAAAACGTGGTGAAAGAATACCTGAGGAAGCATGAGACAAGAAGTAGCTAGCTTACTGTTACCTGTATTAATACCTCTAAAGTTTCACCTTACCTGTTTCTCTGTTTTGAATCCTCTTCGATGATGTTAGTCCTTCCACATGTTCTTTGTCAGACTCTGCAATCTGTGAGAATAAAACACTCACATAAGCAAATTTGCATATAACAACATAGTGAATTACATATAATAATACAAACAAGAACATGAATAAAAAATATACAATTGCAAGTTCTCGGTGATATACATGTATGACAAAAGTATGATATATTTACATGTATATATATATATATATATATATAGGGAGAGTAACAGAGTCAAGAAGACATGTAATGAATTATGTTGAGTAATGGCTATTGGTTCAGAATATATATAGAAAAAATTGTAGGTATTTATGTTTCCAAAGAGACCAAATAAATAACTGTTTCTATATCTATGAAAATTAGGAGATTAGATTATTATTAATGCAATTTTACCTGCCATTATAATAATAGCAGGTTAAATCGCATCAAACATACCTTATTTAAAGATATGTTTAGTTTACACTTACATGTCTATGTTCACGTGTCGAGGCCACATTTTCTATAAAGAAAAAAGGAATACAATAATGATTTTCTTTAAACAAAAATAGTTCACAGCCTACGAAACATGTACACTGACACATACCTATCTTGGAGCTTTAGAATAAAATGGTGCAGATTTGTCAAAAGATGTCTTTGAAACAGACTAACGTAGAAAACTAAAGCACTGTATAACATTTTCCCATAGATAATATTTACCTGTTTTTTCTTCCGCCCCTCCCCAACTTCTTTTCCACCTTCAAGTAAACAATTGGTGCTATCACAATTTGCAACTGCACTAGTGCTAGAAATGGTTTAATATTTGTAATTAATCTATAAAATATGACAATATTTTATTACGGGTATAAAAAAAATAATATATAAAATTTGTCAGAATACCTTTAATCATCGGTTGTTGGGATGAAGTAGAAGGTGTTTCTATGGTCTATATCGTGATACATAAAATAGAGAGAGAGAGACAAACAACATAATATGAAGTGCAGTCTCAAGATCATCGGTCAGCTATAGTTTTAACCGTGACCCGAAAAATTAGCAGTCAATATTTGTTGGTTTACCTTTATATCGCATCATGAATGGATTCTCAAACAAGAGGATACTGTTGAACAAAATATCCCATTCTATAATTGATACAATAGTCTATATACAGAGATGGAGTGAAAAAGAAGTTAATAACAAAACATGTTGGATATTCATCCTGCAATGTCATCTACACTATTGAATGAAATAATGTAGCTTTGGGTTTCTTCCTTCATACGTTGATATATCAATGCATTTCATGATCTTCGTCAGGACTCTAAGACAAGGAAAGACAAATTGAGTGCTTGAATTGACATCTAAATTCATTCAAAATTGCATGAATGTATCGTTTTTATATACATACACCTGCTGCATGTATATATCATACAAATAATACACGCTCTGGCATTCAGTATATGAAGCTATATGAACTGACAAATTCATAACTTCCCAAGTAATATTATATTTCACCAAGACCACATTCCGAGGATAATGGCACAAGCAAAATTCTGAATTTGGAGATAATCATATGTAATATTGAACAGCGATTCAAGTGTAAACTTATACATTCTCTCTTCTCAGACTTTTCTGTAATACTGCACTTGTGCTAATATCAACCTGTAAACTCTTACGCTCCGGAAATAATCAGCTTTGTCTAATTAAAAAACACAAATAAAGAAAAATTCTGGACTTGATTAGATACTGAGTTGCACTAACTTAATACTAAATGAAACTAAAGTTCAGCAGATCAGAAGATTAGTACAGCAAAATGGAAGAACTGTCTATTGGTCCTTTCTTCTCACTGAGGAAGGAATATCATGATGTGTTCTGAAGATAAATGAGAACCAATCAATAGAACCATTTGAAGTGGAAATGAAATTGAAATGGCAGCATGACGGGATGAAAAATGGTATGGAAGAAACCGGGGGTGGCAATGGCAATGAGAGAGATGTGCGAAGGTGGAGAGGAGAACGGAGGTTATGCGCTGAAATGTAAATAAGATTCAAAAGATATGTAAAACATAAGAGTATGGAAAGCTTATATATATTCCTCCAGATTATGAACTTTCCTTGTGCCATTATATTTCAAGCATTTCCTGCGGCTTTTAAATCATTGCTCAAGTGATTACAATCTTTAGCAAGTCATTATGATCACTAGATAAAGATGTAAGGTACATACAAATTTGTGACTTAATAAAATCTTTTATTCAAAACATGGGACTAATTCTCTTCTTTATCATTTTTGTGTCATCTTATGCCAACACATGGCATATGATATACATTTGATATAAATATCAAATGATTGTAATCACTTGAGCAATGATTTAAAAGCTGCAGGAAAGGCTTGAAATATAATGGCACAAGGAAAGTTCATAATCTGGAAGAATATACATCATGTACATGCTAGACATGAGAGATATGTCTATCCATGTTCATATGCTGATCAAAGTAGACACCAAGATTGCGTGCACTTTTGCTAGGAGTGACAGAAACTTGACTGACCGACACATCCATGGAATATATCTTACTTCTCATTTGAGGATAGCATAAGATTAGATATTCTGTCTTATCGCTATTCAACTTCATGAAATTTCTCTATCAAGACATGACGACTACATAATCTAACACATCCTTACGAAAGGGCCACGGTTAAATGCAAGAGATTCCCTCTAAAACAAAGTACTCTACTGTCCAAAAAGTGTGCACCATTCTTTCAAATCATAACAGCAGATTCACAGTATCGCATTATATTCCAACTAAAAATTCAGTTTGTAAAAAATACAGAATATATATTGGTTATGATAAACTATCAACAAAGTCGAAGACGAAGAGAAAGGTACAACCAGGGCTCAAATTAATTTTTTGTCCACGGGGGCTCTTCCCCCCAAAAAAGAGCCCCCGTGAGCCTTCTCACGGGGGCTCTTTTAGTACTAACGGGGGCTCTTTTTTATACAAATATCCATTGAATTGGTACCTATGATACTCCTCAATTATTTGCTATTTCATCATTATCATTCCAATCAGCATTTTCCCTCTTACAAATTTACAAGCTACATAGCTGTTACTGGCCTGTGTATATAATATATACACATACAACACTGATCTTTATGATGTCTTTAACGTGACATATCTTCTTCTCCCCTTGCAAACGAGAAAGAAAACAAGGTCATTAAAAGGGATTAAGCGACAAATAATGATTGTGATTCAAATTGATGCGAATATTTGTTTGAATAAGCACTGCTATTCACCCGAATCTTCTTTGTAAAAACAACTTTTACAAATCTCAGTCATGCTTACTGAGTTGAGACGTTCCATTCAATGTAAAATACTCATTAAAGAATACACTTCTCCTAATCTGAAAGTGATCTTACAACACAGTGGCAGATTTGCATGGCTGAGATTTGTAAAAGTCGTTTTTACAAAGAAGATTCTGGTGAAAAGCATTGCTTATTCAAAAAAAATCCTTGCATCAATTTGAATCACAAGGATTATTTGTCGCATGATCCTTTTATTAAATAACCTTGTTTTCTTTTTTGTTTGCAGGGGGAAAAGAAGCTATGTCACGTTAAGAAATCATAAAGATCAGTTGTATTATGCGTATATACATTATGATACCAGAACAAATGTTGATTATCAGAATGTCATTTTGGAATACCTCTATACAAATACCACATTGTCTTTATTTAATTCAGTATAATGCTTTTCCTCAAAAATAGTTTTGCCATTTTGTTAGGGTTGAGACGCTAAGAAATGGTTTCAAATATACATAACACGAACCCTGAACCATTGCAAAATGATGGTGGTTCTCTCTCTCTCTCTCTCTCTCTTTACTTTAATCATGCATTATCAACTACATATAAAGCAGCAACCAAAAACTTAGGGTTATCTGAGATAGGTGAAAGTAAGAGTTAAAAAGAAAGTCATGCTAAAACGGCGCTTCACTCCCCCCACCCCCCATGAAAAAAATAAAATAGATTAGTAGTCCTCCTCTCCAGCATCCCCCCCCCCCCCCCCCGCTTTAATATCACATTTTCACTTGGCAGCCCAAGGGGGTGGGAGGAGGGGGTTAAACCCCTAACCCCCCCCCCCCCCCCCCCCGTATATCTGCCCATGTTACCATATCATTCCACGACATCTTGGTCTTCCTCTTCTTCTCAATAGGGACTTTTAGATTTGCGTGGACGTGGACGTGTTACGTCCTTTTAAGGCACTGGCAGTCACATGTCACGTCCTTTTAAGCACTGGCACTGCCTTAAAAGGAGGTCACACGTTTCAGTCCACGTTCCCATCATGCAAATCTAAAGGTCCCTAATATTGATTTACTGGTCGAGGTTCATTATTTGCTAGTCATTTGAAATCACCAGATTTCAGCGGGTTAACGCTTTCACAACGAAAAACTTCTCCATGACCATGTTTCTGCCCTTGCGCGATCGCCTCCAGCTCCAGCAGACATAGCGCGGCAGCGTGCACACGTACCGCTACTAAGGGCGCAGTAGGCCTATAACCACTGCTGACGGCGGCACTGCACTGTGAGCTGAATCGGTAATAATCATAAAACAAGAAATCTTGCACGCTAATCTAAGTTCCATTTCATTTGAAAATTGAAACTCAATATTGTGTTAAAGTTATAACAGAAAAGAAAATCTTTATTTTATAATTCCACGGGGGCGATTTTTAATTTTGCAATCGCCCCCGTGAGCAACCTGACGGGGGCGATAATGTAGCTCACGGGGGCGAATCTCCCACCGCCCCCGTGTATTTTGAGCGCTGGGTACAACCATCAAACTATTGCAATGTGATATAACGGCCAGCTTGGTGACTATTAGCGAGCTTTCGATTTTAGGCACCTAACGTGGGCTACTACGCGTGACATCACATCAATCCCCTGCGCATGCGTGAGCTTCTGGGCCCACGTTCCCTTCCAAATCATCCGACGGGAGTCGGGGGCAATTTCGGTGAATCGCCGTCGCCGTGAAAACGTGAAGGTGAGTGTAGTTTCATCACCTTCTTTTATGTTATTCTTTGTTTTTTATTATTCTATTATTTCCTCTTGCTATCTTTTGTTTCTTCTTCTATCACCTTTTCTTATGTTATTCTTTGTTTTACCATTCTATCACTTCCTCTTTCTATCTTTTCTTATGTTATTCTTTGTTTCTTCCTTTTATCACCTTCTCTTATGTTATTCTTTGTTTTATCATTCTATCACTTTCTCTTTCTATCTTTCCTTATGTTATTCTTTGTTTCTTCCTTCTATCACCTTTTCTTATGTTATGTTTTGTTTTATCATTTTAACTTTCTATTTCTGTCATCCTCACGTTATTCTTCGTATCAGATTTTGGCGCACTGTGATTTTATTACCTGATTCAATCACCTGATCTAAAAAAAATTGGTCACATGACCGACGAAAGCACCGACGTGAAAAATTGAAAGCACTGCCGCGAAGGGAACGGACTTGAGTTGCGCAACGTCTCCCCGCTCCAGCACCACGTAGTAGCCAACGTCGGGTGCCTAAATCGAAAGCTTGACTACTGGATGCCGCGACGCTGCATGCTGGCCGAAAACAGATGGCAAAGTATACATCCGCACAAAATAAACCGAAAGCTACTAATACCCTTTTCTAACTGCACTGATTTTCATCGGATGCAACCGGACGCATCCGATGAAACGGCCAGTATGAAAGCAACAGAGGAGAAAAAGGCGATTAAATAAACGATGAAAAGAAGAGAAATAGGCGATTAAGAGGAGGAGAAATTCTCATTCTATTGGTGTGACACCGATGAAACGGCGCGTTCGGGAGAAAAGGGCGATTAAAATGGTCAAAGGTCGCAGTGTGCGCGCGTTTTTTTTGTAAGCAGCTTTGTTTGTTGACTTATGGTTGAACATGCTGCATGCTAGCTAGATGGAGCGCGGGCTTAATAATTACGCAATAATTCTTCACTTCCGGCATGGGCCCGCCACAGCGAGAGAATTTCATCGGCAGTTAGAAAGCGACAGGGGGGAAACTGCGGTTTCACCTTTGTTTACATAAGGAAAATTCAATCAGTTTTTTCATCGGTGTGACTCCCAAAGAAGCCAGTTTGAAAGCAGTATGAGTCACCAAGCTTTCCCAGAGTGCATTTGAAATGGAGGCACGAAACACAAATCTGGGCATTTGGGGGTATTGGCGATAGCGATAATAAAATTGAATGCACGAAAATTGGAAGGAAAAAAAAGATGGCACTAAACATCTGTCTGAAAGATAAGATATCCCCTATCCTATTACAAATGTTAATTTTTGTTTATATTAAGGTTTCTTGAATTTTTAAAACCAAACATACATTCTGGAGAAGGCTTAATATGCATTTTGAAAAGCTTGTGATTAAAAAAAAGAAAATTATGTAAAACTTTAAACTTTGTATCAATAGTTGTATTGAAGAGGTGTTGGATACATCACCGAAATGTCTATTACAAGGTCCGCGGTCGGTTTGAGTCCCGCCGCGGCACTAATGTCTTTTGGCAAGACATTGATCTCCATTTGCCACACTCAACCCAGGTGAGGTAAATGGGTACCTTGTAGGATTATTCCTTGAAATGCACTGTGCGCTGATAACGGCTGCCGGAGCTATAGATAGGGTAATAATTTCCACAGCTCTTTGGAAGCGCATAGGGACGTTATTTCGTAATGTATTATGAGCTATGAACTAATTAATACTACTATTATTGATCATAATTTTTTGTAATTAACACAATTCAATATCACTCGAATCATACTTATTTCTTAAACGAAAAGAGGTCAGAGATTGCTCTCTCTTCATTTCAACAAAGTTTACATAGGAGCATCGACTTGTTATCACCTTAACCCTAATTAGGCCGTGGGGGGGGGGGGGCATTATCCCCCCCCCCCCCCTCTGCGTTTTGTCTTATTGTTTGGGAACGCATACGGATGTCGCCCCGCCGCTTGCTGATTTTTTTTCTTTTGAGTCTTGCACATCTTTTCGTACAATTGTTTTTGAAAATCGAACAGTTACAAAGACACATGACCTTTTGTCCTTGCATGTCAGCCCGAAAATATAGAAATGTAATTTTTCCTAAAAAGAGATAAAACATTGGTTCTTTGAAGTTTAGGTGTTAGGGGATCAAAATAAATGAATTTTAATTACACTGTCGCTCATAAAGATGGAATATTTTTGTTTTACCCCAATCTATGGAATTATTTTAAAAATAATTTAAAAATAATAGATCTAGATAATACTATACATTTTCAGATTTTATTGAATAATAGTTTTCCAATGTGTGTTTTGCGTGACTGCTAAAGCATGTGTATGCTACTATGCCTATCAACTAGGGGACCTACGCTCTTAAGTCATAAATGACAGTAATGAGGAATAATGCCCCACAAAAGGGCACTAATATAGCACATCGACACGGTTTTGATCCTGGGTTCTCACAGTTACGAGGCCATTGCTTTGTCACTGAACCATGACTGTACGCAACGGGGTCTAGGGTAGGGGGCAGTTTCCATAAATTAAAAAAAAACAGGAAATGCAATAAATTTTCAATAAATTATTGCATTTTACCCCTGTTCCCAACATAAAAAAATATTCTGTGTGCCTATGCCTTGAGCCATAATGCATGGCCGTCCAGAGGATTTTTTTATGTTGGAGACCGGGGTAAAATGCAATAAATTATTGAAAATTTAATGCATTTTCCGCTTTTTATTTTATTTATGGAAACTGGCCCTACCCTAGACCCCCGTTGCGTACAGTCATGGTTCAGTGACAAAGCAATGGCCTCGTAACTGTGAGGCCCCAGGATCAAAACCGTGTCGATGTGCTATATTAGTGCCCTTTTGTGGGGCATTAATCCTCATTACTGTCATTTATGACTTAAGAGCGTAGGTCCCCTAGTTTATAAGCATAGTAGCATACACATGCTTTAGCAGTCACGCAAAACACTCATTGGCAAACTATTATTCAATAAAATCTGAGAATGTATACTATTATCTAGATCTATTATTTTTAAATTATTTTTAAAATAATTCCACAAATTGGAGTAAAACAAAAATATTCCAACTTTATGAGCTACAGTGTAGAAATAAAATAAAACAACAAAAACAATAAAGTACATAAGTTAAAAAAAACAATGAAATACCGGTAAATGAGAAATTATCAAAACAAGAGATAACATAAGGAATAACCTGGCTCTTTCAAATTTGTTTGTTGTATTATTATTCCACATGGTCTAACAAACATATGTAGTGAACAAAAATGCTTAAATATGAAGAATATATGATTATGGGTAAAAAGGTCAATTTTATGACCTTTTATGGACAACAAACCATTTGTACTTTCTTGGTGGGAGTCAGTAGTATTTCCTAGGCTATCTAAGTGAGGTTTCAGTCAAATGTTTCAATCTTCCCCCAATAATAGAACTGAATCCTGGATAATCTCAAGCTTTGTCATGTGTACTGTATATGAGACCCAAAATTCCTGTGCTCTGAAATAATGCTTGGTGCATGAATATTTACAAAATAAATGGCTTTTCCTCTATTTCGATCTTAACAAGAACATATCGACCATGTGGATCCAAACTTGATGTTTTTAGAACATTTAATCAAAACCATCTCAAATGAAAACCAATGTTCCCTGTCCACAGTTCGACCCATGTGAAAAATAAAAACCTCCTTTCATTTGATTTCTCCAAAATAATTCAACCTCATGTGTGCTATGTGTTTCTTGTATTAAAGCACAGTACATCTACCTTCTTATGATTGCAGGGCCCTCATGGAGAGCAGTATGAATACTGATGTGGGTACCCTGGGTAAACAAGACATATTATTATTATTACTTTTATTATCCTCGAAGTACTTAAATTTTGTCTTCCGTTTAACATAATCTTTGAGACCACATACATTAATACTCATCTTATCTCAAATTATGTCGTATTTTTCATACTTAAGGAAGAAAGTGAGAAGTTTCAATTCTAACTTTCACACAAACACAAGTTAAAACCGTACCTATTGTGCGTATAACTAAAATGTACATGCGTAAAGAGAGTGAGATAAAAATGAAAGTGAACATTTAAGATATAAAAGTGGTTTAGAATACTGATTATTTTTTTAAAGAAACAATAAACTATTTTAGAAACAAAATCAAGCTCAGCATATCACCTCTGCTTTGTAAGTTGAATGTACATACTGAATGATTAGATTGGCCGGGAAAACCTATATCGTCTATATATTCACCCCAAATTCATAATGTATCGGTAACAAAATGCCAGAAACATATTTTAAAACAGAAGGGAAAAAGATTGTTCTTAAAATAGTTGAAAATTGATTACTCACGGGAGGACTTTGGACGATTCTTGTTCTTGTGCCTAGTTGAAGAAAAAGGAAAACAAATATAAAAATAGATTAAATATGTAAAACTTGAATTTGAATATTTTTTTATACGTACTCTACTTTTCAATCATTTTCCAATATCTGTTATGAATATCTACCAAATTATTATTTGGTTTTATTGACTTTTGGTTGCTTGTTTTCATGTTCCATGCAAAATCACCCAAGCATAATACATTTTTACCAAACATAAACATCTCTTTACACAATATGGAAAATAGATAATCCTTAACCATAGTAATAACATGAAAAAATGTTCTATAAATCATTAAATATGGAAACGAAAATTGAACTTGAACCTACTAAAAGCTAGGCTTGTTGCGTATTGGTTAGCTGAATTAAAATACTAAATTATATATTATACAGAAAAACATAGTACACATACACTAGACTGAGACAAAAAGAGAAATAAAACAAAATACAACAATAACGGCTAAAATTAAAAGACAGAGAAACAGAGAGGGGAAGGGATAGATAGATAAATATATAGTAGGGTATATGGACAGAGAGAGAGAGAGAGAGGGGGTGGGGGTATTGACAGAAAGATGAAGTGAAGGAGAAGGATAGAGAGCCATGGCATTCGAACGGTTTTCAGATCAGATACCACCCTACGTCAACAACTTACACGCCCCAAGGATCCAATTCCTCCACATAGACGGGACGGCATTGTGTACAACATCCCTTGTAAAGGATGTGATAGATCCTACATCGGTGAAACTGCCCGTCCGATAAAAGAAAGAATCACTGAGCATAAGAGGGACGTCAGACTCCGTCGAACTGACAACTCAGCCGTAGCCGAACATGCTTGGGATAACCAGCATCAACCAGACTGGGACGGGGTTCAGTGCCTTTCCCAGGAAAGGCATTGGTATACACGGAGGGTGAAAGAAGCTATCAATATCCCTCTCAATCCTAATAATTTCAACAGAGACAACGGGATCGATATCCCCGAATTTTGGATGCGGACGATACGCCGCCATGACACTCGCCGTCCTGCCAGCCAACACCGGTCGATTCCATTCAGCAGACGGTCCGATCCAGCGGCCCGTTGATTGGCTGAGTACCGTATGCGTCGGCCAACAGGTCTGGTGCATTAGCCGAACCAGCGGCCGAATCCAGCGGCCTGGTGATTGGTCGATCACCGTGTGCGTCGACCAATAGGCATTGTGCGTTATTGTTCCAATTATCGATCGAATTATGGACCGCTCCGCACGGCCCTCCCGTAGAGTATAAAAGACCCTTGCTTACAGTAGTTTTTATCACCTGACGAAGTATCGCAGTAGCATACGAAACGTCGTGATCTTTTAGATTCCTTATTGACCACATTGCGAGACAAACGAATATCACTAGCGATATTATTTTCGATACTATATCCGCAATGAGTAATATATTTAGCATCAGAAGGATAGTAGTAAAGAGAAAGATGGGAACTGATAAATTCTCTAGACATGCTAGGCATGGGCGAGAGACAAACAAAGCGAACAGCAATGAATTGACAAAATAATCATTACAAAGAGCTGTCTATTTCTTAAGAATTTTGTTCTAAAAACCCTTTTAATATTAAAACAGTGTTAACAAGAATAATATTTACAGGTAAATCATATTTTATATTATTATTGATAAAATGTATACAATTATGTTTTATATGTCTGTACATAAGAAGCTGATATCTAACTCAAATAATTCTCCGAAAGGCTTAGTATTTGTAATGGTTGTCATTATGAAGGTTACGTTACCTGGACTGTTTGATCTCCCTGCCTCTTTCGAAACGGAGTCCACTGACTATTAAGGAAAAAATATATATACATACATACATAAAATTGCGCATTTAATATTACCTGTTGTAGATCTGGTAATATAATATAAATTTTCTTTCTTTATATATATATCCAAATTCATTTAATGATTTATTTATATCCCAAATATTAATAACCTTGCCATACGATTGTTCAAAATTGCATCACACAACAAATGATAGATGGCATATATCACAATTGTTAGTCTTTCGCTACTGGTTGTGACAAGCACGATTAAGATGTTTAGTGCTTTCCAACTTAGATTGTGGACGAACCATAAGCCATATAACCTCCAATGCTCATCAACATGTAAATGGCCAGACCCTCCATGTATGCCATTTATTTCAGAGATATATTTATATAGTTTATTATCAATATTTATACATATATATCTTATATAAATGTGAACTTACATTCTCTTGGTCATATTCAAGCTCAACTCTCCTCCGTTCTGTTGATGATAAAAACCAAAATAGCTCATAATGAAACAATCTATCATATTTTTTTTTTTGATATTGGACATAAGTTATTTCTATGAAATTGCAGACATGATACATAACAATATTGATTACTCCGAAACTCATTTATCCATAAAAGCTAATGCTGTCCTGTTACAAAAATGACTCCTACAGATAGCAAGAAATCTATGATTAAAAACACAAATGAATGTGTAACATCAACTTTTTTTAGGCCACCTTTATCCAGTCCACCTCGAGCTGTGGTGAGTTGCATGATGGATACTTAAAGCCTAAGCCACACTAGGCATAGGCCTAGGACTGGTTTTCGACTTTGCAAGATTTTAGAGTTGGCGATCAGTTGCCGAATCGTTTTGTCAATTGCAGGGTTGTTGCCGATTGGTTGCCGAATGCCGTACAAACATTGTCCAATCATCAAAGATTTGTGTAAACTACTTGGTGACCAGACATGGAAATATGTGGAAAAGGTTGGCAGTTGTTCGTTGATTGATAGGAGAAAAGAACTGGTCAGAGATCAACGTTCTTACGTGGACCCGCAGGTGCGATGAGTATAATCACTAGCACAAACAAGCATAACAAATTATTGTTAATTATTAGCAAATACAATTTTTAGAGGTGGTGTATTTTCATTTATATCTTTCACTGTGAGAGATTTCTTACTGTTCTTAAAAAAATGAATTAGTAAGTTGCATTATAGATTATTATGATAAAACCGTAGAATGATTACTATCGTCATGAAAAAGATAGATAGGAGAATAAGGGGAAACAGTTCGAAAAATAAAGATAGAAAGATAATGGCGAAGGAAGTAGGAAATCCACACAAAACAAGATTTGCCGAGGGTAAATGTAAAAGTAGAGCAAACAAATCTTTTTTGGAAATAAGAACAGATGTTATCTTTTAAAAATCTATTTCTCAAGTGGCTGCCCTGAAAGAACAAAGAGTGATATGTGAGTCTACTGCATCCGGGCTATAAAGTGTTTAATCATATATGATGATGTTCATGACTCACACTTTTGAAAATACACTAGATTTTTGTGAAAAACATAGCCTAATATTTTATTGAAATTATAAAACCAAATGTAAGTGGTATTATGAAGTGGAGGCACTTTCCATATAACAGACAGTATTATAATTATGTAACAATTAAAAGATAGTATTTCTTTTAACTTTTAGACTGACATTTGTTCTTTTCACCAGTCTTCTGCAGCAGTGAAAACAACTTTATATAAAAATGAAAACACAAATGAATAAGTATATCAAGAAACAGTACAACCCATGATTGATTTTCATAGCTTTTTTTTTCTTTTCTCTCTCTCTCTTCTTTCAGTGGAAATAATATAACTAAATTCAAACAGGCAGTAGAAGCAACAACACAATTTTTGGAGTTTCCTAAGTTGTATTCCTTGCTGTTTGTCGACGGTCGGCAAACATTTTGATATCCATCAGCAACTGATCTTAAATCAATCTTTGCAAAAATCTGACGTATACCTATGCAACAAATACGTGCAAAACGTTAAAATCAAAACAATTGACGTATACCTAAGCAACAAATTTTTCGTTTTTTACGTCCAAGACGTGAAAATAAAAAGAAAACACGTATACATGTACCTTTGCTTGGTAATTTTTTTGCCTTTCTGTACTCAATGGCCCTGAGGGGACTCGCAGACGTGAACATTTGCTGGAAAATCTGTGTCAAATATTCACATCTGCGTCTCCCAAAAAGGAAACACAGACGTGAATATTTGACGTGAATCTGTTTTCAGTAAGCTGAGCACCAGTATCATGAGCGTGTATGGGATTGTTCTGCTATGTTTTAAACAGCTTTATCTCGACATTAATTGTACACCACTTTATTCTATTTTATGGACTAACATTGATATATACTATAGAAGGCCTAGATACATTATGCTTTGAAATTTGTAAACATATTTTGCCATTTGCCCCCTCTCCTATCACACCGTTTTATTCTCTCTCTATTTCTCTCTATTTCTTTCCATCTCTCTCTATCTCTCTCCTCTTTCTCCTAATGTCCCACCACTCTCTCTCCCCTTCACTCAATCTTTTCCTCCTTTCTCCCTCCCAATCTGTCCCTCCCCTCTCTCTCCTCCTTCTATCCCAATCTGTCTGCCCCTCTCTATTTCTCTCTCCCAATGTCCCTTTCTCTCTCTCTCCTCTTTCTCGTTTCTCCCAATCTGTCTCTCCCTTCTCTCTCCCAATATGTTTCTCCCCTCTCTCTCTCCTCTTTCTCGTTTCTCTCTCCGAATCTGTCTAATGTCGGTAATAGTCGGCAAGCTCGGGTGATCTGTCGGCGATCAGTCCACGAACCAACTCTTGAGAGACCAATAAATGCCTTTCCAGGACCAGTTTTGTCGACAACAGGTTTTCGATGTAATAACGTAAACCTCAAGCAATCAAAATAATCCAGATACCAATCACTGATCACTGAAAACCTTTTAAAGACTGCCAAAATTTATCTGTGAAATTTGAAAACTAACTCCCGACCAGTGGTTGTCGGAAGTTGGTGACTGGTTGTAGCTGTAATATGACCTAGGCTTAAGCTTTTTAAAGTTTCAAATGTTACCCATGATATAGCTATTATAAACTAATTATTGCATAGCATTTTGAATTACATTTGCCTTTGAAACTTTGAAAGTGTCATATATATTTTATATGTATTTAGTGTCCTTAACAAAAAGGGACCGTAATGAACGTACCTGTGATTGCTGGATCACTGCGGTTTTCTTCCCCTCCTGTGGAACACTAAAAGAAAGAAAAACAAATGCTATTGTTATGCCCGATGATAAAGGTTATGTTAATGAATTAAAAAGTCTTTCCAACTAAATCTCGGTGCATAATACATATACAAATTTACCTGGTACATCATATTATCAAGTAACTGGCTTCGCCGATGTCATGCTAAAAGGTGTTTTGTCATGCCAAGAATATCTTCCTTATATATCTCATTCACATTTTCGAAAGGAATATCAATAGGCCTGAATAAATTGCATTTTTCAACATCCCTACTTTTAATATTTGGAGTGGCGTCTTTCTTTAGGAAAGTGGAATTAATATTATAAGTCAATAGCACAGACGTTAGATAGTGAGACTATTCATCTATTTTGTATCACATTATGTTTCTCTTATTTGAAATCTATCAATATTCAATTCATTAGGCAGATATCCCAGAATAGAGTCCCCCATGATAATATTGTCACCAACAGAAACAGATAATGATCACGATGGGAATATTGACTCGGAACAGTTCCTGGAGTGGCTATCGATCAAGTCAAAATACTCTTAATAGCTTGTTTTAATCATTCAATTCAATTCAAACATTGTGCTCTTACCGGTCTGTGGCTCCCAAAGTTAGGGTCCATTGCTATGCTTTGTATTAGGTCATCTTTGGCTACAAACATAAATTGAACAAAATTTACCTACCATTAATAACCAATCATTAGCCTTTTTTACAAATACATACGGTATCTAAGTTTTAATTTACAATTGTTCATACTGTTTTTGTATTGACAACGTATTCCTTAAAGAAGACATTCTTTGAAGAAAAAAAGGATGTCCAATAGTTTATCACTAGAAACAGGTATGTTGCAGGTGGCAATCGTAAAAGTTTATTAAGGTCAACATGAAAAGATTAACAAAAATAAAAGCACCTCCCAGAATCTGAAATATACGAGCACTTCGCCAGGAAATTTAGCGATTTGGTATGACGTAACGTCAGGGACCAATCCTGCATAAGTGGACGACGATTGATTCCTTTTAAACATCAATGTTTTTCACATCTTTCTTAAAAGTAAAATTCATAGAAAATCACAAATATGTCAACTTATGTATCACAAGAAAATGGTAAGCTAACAGATGGCCATCGTACAAATTTTAGGTCAACTACATATCGGGTGATTTATAAAAATACAAATACAACCACCTCCATAGCAGCTGGGATATACGAGAGATTCGCCGGAAAAATAACGATGTTTTAATGACGTCACTATATGGACCAACACTGCCCAGACAGACGACATCCCATAAAGAATGAACATAATAGCAAAGCTATTATTTATCAAATTATAATGATTTTTGTGTATATAAATGTAATGGCATGTCAAACCATTCAAAAGGGGATATGACCAGCTTCTGATAACTAAAATCTTTTGCTTGTAAATACACAGGATAGGGGTTGATTAAACAACCATTGGCATTACAGTCAGACCGCAGCCGGTGCGAAAACCCTCTATTTTATTCAGCACGTATGCAAGAATTTACGTGTCTTGCATACGTAATGAGTAGTGCAAACGGTCTTTCCGATCGGCAGTTTTTGCCTTTATAATTGTTCATTTCTCATGAAACTGGTCTTATTTTACAGATAAGACGTTGCACTTTCTGTATACTTATATTACAATCATGTTAAATATATTTTGGGAACAGATATTTCGCCTAGAAAATTGTTTTTTTTAACGATAAATCTATCTTAAGAGTAGGGTTGATTTTCACATAGAAATCATTCTTGCGTCACAAAGATGTTATAATCAGCATAAAGCATAGATATTTTTCTTTACAATGATATCAAAATTATTATATTTTACGCTGTACCAGAGTCAGGAACCAAGAAAAATCACGCGAATGTTTATGAATAATTAAAAGGAGTAAATTTTGCCGATGTGATAATAGAGAGTTCTGATTGGTCAACTAGGTCAACTACGTCACATATGTTCCGCTTTGGTTTATTAGCATTCTGAATAACAGATTTTAGTAATCATGCCTTGTGGCGTGCGCCTGTAATGCACGTGCGCGTAAGCAGTCATGACAACAATTAAAGGACCCTGGATCAAATACGTCACCTGCCTAATAGGTGATTCTTTTTTCTACAATATTTCTTTTTTAATCATTTTTCTTATTTTTTCGGCCAGTCGGTGGCGCGGCGGAGCTCCCTGAAGTTTAATAATCAGCTATGCATTGCCATTGCTCAGACGGCGAGCGTGCACGAGTATGAAATCACACAATTTCGCGCTATCATAGAAAGAACAAATTGGTAATTTCCGGGTTTTTAGGGTCTTCATTACTATGATTATAAAAAGAACATGATTTTGCGTGAATTAGGTTTTGACATTATTTTGATCAGTCACTTTTCAACTTTCCAACGAATCTCAAAGTAAACAAATTAATTATGTACCAGAGTCAGGAACCAAAAGCGAAATTCCGGGTAAAATAGCTGTTGAAATGTTACAAAAATAACGACAATAAAAGTGGTGAAAAAGGATTGTTTCAAAATTGTGAAATATGGCAAGTTTCATATCAAACTGAAGCTGAAAATCTAGAGAGTAATTACCGTTGCGTGCTGCCATGTTGACTGAAGTTATCGACCACAAAAGCAGCTGCATGTACACCTTTACAAATCTCACGGAAAATCTCGTGAAATTCATCACACGTGAATGTACGAGATTACCAAAGAGACGCTGAATAAAAATCAGCGTACAGCCTCATTATCGCGCACGCTGCGGTCTGACTGATCATTTGTATGATATTTGAAAATGCATAGGTTAATTTGCATAAATTATGAATACACATTCGTAATTCATCATTTTATTTTCTTATTTTCTCTAGATTCATACAATACACGGAAGTGGGCAGGTCCAAGTTATTTTGGATTGTGACGTACGGGACATTCAGAGACTTTAAACAAGAAATAACAAGAGATGAAATTATTTATATGGCTATCTTTGGGTATGAGTCTGTGGCTATTATGGGCTAGTTCATTTGTGGAAAGTTTTAGTTCTGACCAACTCTTTAATTAATTTGTAATGTAATTAATGTGCTGCGTGACGTACAGGACGCTGCAAACCATATTGTTATTTCTTGTTTAAAGTCTCTGAATGTCCCGTACGTCACAATCCAAATAGCTTGGACCTGCCCTAGTCCATTTCCAGTGAATTACCCTACAATATATTATAAAGATTGTGTTTCGATCCATTTTAACCCAATCATGTAGTGAGATGAACTATCAGGAATATGTGAGAGCAATTTCATACCACTAACTTAAAAACCTATTTAATTGAAAGATTTATAAAATAAGTCACGTTTACACTAAAACTGTGAATGTGTACTATTTTGCTGTTTGAAGGAGTAAATTTATACCTTTATTGTGCATACCGGAAGTGAATATTTTTTACTGAGGTATTCTTCAATGTATTATCTTTCAACTGGGCAAGAACACAATATATAAAAAAAGAAATCACCAAAAATGACTTTTGGCACATTTTGGTTCCTCCCTGGCCCACTGTGATCAAGGGGCAACTCACATCGGCTTGCTCTTTAAAAGACTTTTGATAAAATAGAAGAAAAGGTTACATTTGGGCAAGAGACGTCAGTACTTTTGTTAGCTGCACCTTTGTATCCATTCGAGAAAATACTTGAAAAACAACCACCTATGGAAGAAGAGACTCCTTTCTTATCAGTGGGGCTGACAGTTGAAAATAAAGCATTTAGGAATGCATCTGTTACACATATCTCAAAACTCTGGATCTACTAACACCCCCTCTACAATCAGGACAATCAGTATTATAATATTTTCTAATACAAGATGCAAAGCATGTTTAAGATTCATCAACAAGTATTCGCTGGATTCCTATTACCTGTTTGAACGTCATTAACTAATTCCCAGCTGGTTACTGCGCTTTTGGTCACAATGTTCTGTTCCGCTCCTTTAGTACTTTTTTCCTCTGGATTAAACCTGTAATAAAGATAAAATGCATTCTCACAAAAAGTATTTCTATACAATTTTTTTTAATGCTGTGAGGTAACCATCCCAAAATGTTCTAAGAAGCTCAAGAATTTGGTAGGTATGTAGACTCTACACTGGCGACCCCTTTTTTGGCTCCTCAAATATTTTCTTTCACTATTTTGTCAAAATTTCGATTTTTGAGTTATTCGTGTTGATTTTTGTGATACCAGGCTGGCATTCAAAGATTTATGTTATATATTTGATCAAATCTTACATTTCATTGCAATGAGATAGAACACTCGTAAAATTTATTAAAAATTGGTATCCTGAAAATCTTTTTAGCGAGATTTTATCTCGCTAAAATTTAATTTAATTTAATTTTAATTTCATTTTACAGTGGAGAGATACATGTACTAAAATTTCTTTTTAAACTTATATAGTGCAGCTAGCTCTAAGTTTATTTCCTCCTTTCTCTCTTTTGGGTTTTATTGTGCATGTTGTCGCAGGAGGCTTAATTACAAGGCTTCATTCAGGATATTACATAATAATAATAAATACTTATAATGCACACTTATATATAATAATTAACACAAGGAGCAATACAAAACAAAATACACAAATGTCTTGAGGATCATAACAGTATTACTTCTTATTTTGGGGTTATTCTTTCAAATAATAATCTTTTAAAGTTAAATCTTAATTCAAGCATTGACAAATATATGATAATGATAATACTACTACTACTACTAATAATAATAATATAATTTTTAAAAAAAATGATAATAATAATTTGTTATAAAGCAAATAGTATTCATAGAACTCACTATATGCTGGTGCCTTACACAGTAATATCGCATGTTGATAGATAAATTAATCATATGGATTTTACTTTAAAATATTCAAATTTCTTGCCAACTTAAACAACTGAAAACAATTTTTTTCAAGAGACAGCAGTCTTCCCCCCCCCCCTATTTATTTATTGCCTATATTTTGTTGATGTTATGTTATGTAATGTTGCAATTGAAAAGATCCTTATTATAGTTTTGGGGGTAAATTAGTTAATAAAGGCAATATCCTTCTACTTCTCAATCTTACAGACTCTGGTGAAGTCCAGAAAAAAAAAACTAATTATCAAGAAGTTAAGTTGGACTCTACACTTTAATATAATAACATAATAAAATATGGTCACTTTATTATGCTACAAAAAGGTATATAAATGCGTTGCCTGAAAAAGAATAAAAAGAAGAAATCAACACACACAAAATAAATAACAAAGATAGAAAGAAAACAAAATTGGTGAATTATTGGTCAATCAATTTCTCTTCCTCGCTTCTTCGTATTCTCCTGATAACTTTTTAAACGTTGTAAAAAACCTTAGATCTCATGATAGATATTTTAAGTGATTACATTTACAGAGAAAGTACAATTTCACTTACTTCTGTCCAGTGAGTCGACGGATTAGGCTTGTCTTGCCAACACCTGCAGGACCAATGACCATTATTCGAGATCTGTTCCATGGGGCCTCTCCCTTCCTAATCGCTTCTTGAATGTTAATACCCGCTGACACTCAAATTAAAGGAAATGAAAAGAAAGATAAAGAAGTGTGTGGAAGCTAAGGCCCGTAAACGTGCAAGTATTAACAAACAGATTGACATTTGTCGCATCGTTAAACATGGCTGTATTTCTCTCACGATTCCCGTCGCCTCAAATTCATTCAAAATTCATTGTCCTAAGTTATGGAATAAACTCCCCAACAATATTAAAAAACAGTTCAACATTTTCCAGATTTAAAAAGCTAAGCAGGGAAATTTTAACCCCTTGATGACTGAATTCTCTCTTTTCCATACGCTTAACCCAATATAGCCCGGGCTATTTTGAAACTGCATAGCCCCGGGGGGAGGGGGGGGGAGGGGGCTTCTAAGGCCCCCCCCCCCCCCCCCTATGATCTCGGCCGTGAAACGACCTATCGCCGCAAAAATTTGCATGCGTGTCAAGTGAAGTGTATAGAATACTATGGTAATTTCATTTTTTTTTGGAAAAATTCACTCATTTGCATATTTATGGTAATTTATGCAAATATGGTAATAACATTCACATTTTTATCCATAAATCATATATTCTTCATATTTAAACATTAATTTTCACTACATATATTATTTAGACCATGAAAACTTGCATCGAGTTTCGTCCAAAAAAGTATTTAAAAGTCTAATTAAAAATGTTGAAAGTATATATTTTTATGTAAATTGGCCTGTGATGTATACAAGTAAAAAAAAAAAACACATAATGTTCGTTATATTTTAAAAATGGATTGTGTTATTAAATGATTTACTCTTACTTAAAGAGTTGGGTTATTACTATGACATACCTGCTAACATTATAAAAAAAGCTTAACTTGGCTTTAGCACAAAATAAATGAATACAAAAAAATATATATATATATATATATTTTGGATAAGGCAGACTAATGGAGCATGGTTGCAACTCCGAGTTTCACGCCTTGCGAGCGATCATCAGGCAACTGATAGCATGATTACTCTACAATCTACAATACGTTCAAAATAAGGAATACAATACAATACAAAACAATAAGATTTACTCATGGGTGAAGGGGCTATTGTGATTGTTCAGGTACTGCGATGGAATTTTAAACATGGGAGGGGGTATCGCAAAATAGTCTCCACCAAGGTGCTAGTGCATAAATATATATATATTTAATTAAGTATAGTCTCTTTTGAAGTTGCAGAGGTAGAATTTGTTTTCGTGGCGGCATTTGGAGATGAGTTCTGGTCTTTTGTTCAGGAGTGTCTGTTTCTCGGCGTTGATGATGGCAAGCTTCTCAGTTAGGCACAGGTTGCATTTCTTCGTTTCGCTGGAGTACGCCTGGGCCTTGCTGGAGATCGACCACTCGATGGTGAATGGGGTGCTTTGGTGTTTGAGTTGCCAGATGTGTTTAGAGAGTTCTGTGCTGTTTTTGTGCTTCTCATGTCGGAAGGACTGTAGATGGTTGCCGTACCTCAGCTTGAACGGGGGCTCGGTGAGTCCAATATATTGCTTAGGGCTTTCTGGGCCGGAGACTTTTGCACTGTAGATGATACTGCCGGCCTGGCAGATTCCTTGTAGGGGGCACACATTCTTTTTCCGGCAAAACGGAATATTCCGGATTATTCTTAAGGGTTGGCATGTATGCTATTAGTAGTATTACTCCGTCGGTGTACTGATCGTAGTGTTTACAACCTGAATATAATTAGGGGTACATCTTATTTTATTCTCAAGAAATTTACCTTCACTGGTGGAGGGAACATCTAAATCTGATGGAGTCACTAACGGGGGTTCTATTTGTTGTTCCACGGACCCTTGATGCGACGACAGAGGTTCAGGGGCTCGACTAGTTGGACGGGGTGTTTTCTCTGACGATGTGGGGTGAAGGAGATGTCCGATGTATTTACTTTGTTGCCTAAGATCCATTTGCCTCAACTTTTCAGAGCTTTCATCCATGTGTAGCTTCTTCTTAAAGAAATTGTTCTGAGAGTAAGAAAAGCAGGCAATACTCTTTAAAATAATGAATCAATGTTTTTTTGGTTAAGCGCCCTTTCTATCTCTATCATTCTCCTAGTACGGTCGGGGGGGGGGGGGGGCATTTTGGCCCCCCTTAAGATCTCGGCAGTGAAAGTGAAGTGTATAGAATAGTATGATATTTTCAATGTTTTGAAAAATTCACTTATTCGCATATTTATGGTAATTTATGCAAATAAGGTCATAAATCAATTCTTTTTCACTACCTATATTCATTAGACCATTTGAAGTAATAATAAAACAACAAAAAATTGAAGAGCCAGCTTATTCCTTATGTTATCTCTTGTTTTGATAATTTCTTATGTATTTCATTGTTTTTTAACTTATTTATTTTATTGTTTTTGTTGTTTTATTTCATTTATAACCACAATTCAACTATTTTGACTCCCAAAACAACCACCTCAATTTTAAACAAGACCCAATAACCAATGTTTGATCTATTTTTAGGAAAAATGACATTTCCATATGTTTTGTACACGAATCACGAAAATGAGCGATTCCGGGCTGACATGCAAAGACAAAAGGTCACGTGACTTTCTAATTGTAGGTCCAATTTTCAACAATTTTTTTTTTAAAGATGCGCAAGACTCGAAAGAAAAAAGTCAGCGAGCGGCGCACAGTGGGCCAGGGAGGAACCAAAGTGTGCCAAAACTAATTTCTGGGGATTTATTTTCTATAAATCCATAGGAAATGTTTGGATGTCCAGGGATTTCCGCTTAAATGGTATTACCAACATTTTCTCTGATATCTAAGCTTTAAGTTGATACCAGATTTGGCTGCCCGATTGTGCCCGTTATTATGTTAGAGCCGTTTTCCTTGCAACATTGCCCCGAAAAATGTGTTTATTTTGGTCCGCGGTGTCAGAACAAGTGTCTCGCGCCCCCAAGCGCCGTGATTTATGACCGCGAATCCTTCATGATTCAGCCGCGGACTAAAAACAAACATAATATTTTTCGGGACAATGTGGCAAGGGGAATCGTCTCTAACATGACAACGGGCAAGATCGGGCAGCCAAATTTGGTATCAACTTAAAGCTTAGACATCAGACAAAATGGTGGTATTAAAATATAAGCGGAACTCTGCGGAAATCTAAACGTTTCCTCTGGATTTATAAAAAACATGGATAATTAGTCCATTTTTCATTGAATTAACCTTTAATATATCATGAAGATTGTGTTTCTATACATTTTAACCAATTCATGCAACGAAATGAACTATCAGGAACATGTGAGAGCAATTTCATATCAATAACTTAAGATCTTCATGTTAATTTGAAAGATTTATAAAATAAGTCACTTTTGCACTAAAACTGTGAATATGAAGGAGTAAATTTATACCCTAGTTGTGCTTACCGGAATTAAATATTTTACTGAGGTATTCCTCAATGTATTACAGTTCAACTGGTCAAGAAGAGAATTGAAGAAAAATAAATCACCAAAAATGATTTTTGGCGCACTTTGGTTCCTCCCTGGCCCACTGTGCGTTGCCATGGCTACGCGGACGAGCGTTGAATCGGCTGTGCGCAAACGTAAACAGTACAAATGTGTACCGATTATGCCTAATAATAATCGATGGACGTGTGGAGGAAAAGCGCCTGCACATGCAGTGTAGCAAATTCTGGCAAAAAGAAATACCATACATGGAAAGCTTAGGTTTGGGCGGACATTTTGAGATTAACCTCACTGCGGGAATCGGCCGGAATCCTAATAAACATGCTACTTTTATGAAAAATTGCAATTTTTTTTTTTTTTTTTTTTATAGATTTAATGCTCATTTTTCCCAAAATGAAGCTTTCATAAATTTGGTCATTGTATTTTCTAATTGGGTTACCAATAGGCAAGAAGTGCACGCAGTATCAAGTTGATTGCTTTTCCCTTCATAAATTCTCAACACCTATTATAAAGTTGCCTCTTTTATCATTTTTGGAGCAACATATAGATTTTCCCATGTTCGCAGGGGTATATGACACTTTTAAAACTCGCTAAATTTTAAAATATGGGTGGAAAAATATTCTTTAGAATGTTTTCTTCCCCAAGCGATTGAAAAAAATTCACATTCGCCAATTTTGAATTTTGGCACACTTTGAGGCGATTCTGGCCCACTGTGCGGCGGGGCGCCATCCATATGCGTTCCCGAACAATCAGAACAATCGTGGAGGGGGGGGGGGGGGAACATAATGCCCCCCGGCCTTACTAGGGTTAAGAATCTATGTCAGAATAATATGTGGACCTTGAAGCCTTTCCCCTGGTTAATGAATATGTATTAGTAACAATATAGTTTATATTTCTCTATGGAACATATTTTTTCATTTAGGAATTGGAAGACACAAGGATGCTTATCAAATTAAGGACACCATGGATTATCATTATTGGCCCTTCTTTTGTATATGGTTGTACATCCAAGCAATATGCTGAATAATAAACAATCGATATGAAATTATTTAATAGTCATTACATTTTTGAACAAGAGATGAATGATACTTAATCTAAAAACAATTTAACTTCCAAAACAAAAATACCAGTGCTCTTCAATCCAAAGGAAACAGAAGACATTTTGTAAATTTTAAGCGAGAACTAGAAAAATGATTACAAAATAAAATCTTGAGAAAGAAGAAACATGTACGTCTATAATACCATTGAAGATGGACCTCGAAGAGCAATCTCCTGGTAGAAGTCTTCAGAAAACCATGAAGGGGATTCCTGTGAATCCTTAATTGTGAGGTCGGTTAGACAGGGTAGAGCGCAAAGAAATCTGGCGAGATTGCGGGACGCCAGGCTATCATCGTATTCCAAACAAATGCCCTCCATGCGTACATTCTGAATCTGTTTGAAAAATATTGAGAGTAGGCAACTTGTGAATATTCTTTTTTGTTCAAATGTATGACATGCCAAAGCACATTGATCAACTGGTTATTTAACCCTATGTAAACTGGGGGGGGGGGGGGGTCAATTTGACCCCCCCCCCCCCCCCCCCCTGTAGTAATTTAGCGACTACTCTGGAACCGCGGCAGATATAACGTTTTCCTTTCATGACTTTTTTCTTTCGAGTCTTACGCCTCTTCTAAAAAAAATTGTTTGAAAATCAGACGTATAGTTACAAAATCACGTAACCTTTTGTCTTTGCATGTCAGCCCGAAAATCTCTATTTTTTTATTTGTGTACAGAACCTATGGAAATATCATTTTTTTTCTAAAAAGAGATAAAACATTTGTTATTTGGTCTTGTTCAAAGTTTAGGTGTTTGTTTTGGGGTCAAAATAGTTTAATTGTAGTTAGAAATGAAATAAAACAACAAAAACAATAAAATACAAAATTTATAAAGAAATTATCAAAACAAGAGATAACATAAGGAATAACCTGGCTCTTCCATATTTGTGTTGTATTATTATTCCAAATGGTCTAACAAATATATGTAGTGAAAAAGAATGCATAAATATGAAGGATATATGATTTATTGGTAAAAATGTGAACTTTATGACCTTTCACTCATTTGCATATTCATGGTTTATGCAAATAAGGTCATAACATTCATATTTTTACCTATTAATCATATATTATTCATAGTTAAGCATTCTTCTTCACAAATATTGGAAGAGCCAGGTTTTTCCTTATGTTATCTCTTGTTTTGATAATTTCTTATGTATTTCATTTTTTTAAAACTTTTTGTGTGTGTGTGCTTTATTACATTTCTAACTACAATTCAACTATTTTGACTCCAAAACAAACTCCTAAACATTAAACAAGACCAAATAACCATTGATTTATCTCTTTTTAGGAAAAATGATATTTCCATATGTTTTGTATACAAATCACAAAAATGAACGATTTTCGGGCTGACATGTAAAGACAAAAGGTCACGCGACTTTGTAACTGTAGGTCCCATTTTCAACAAAATTGTCTTAAAAGATGCTTGAAGACTAAAACAACAAAAAATCATGAAAGGAAACTTTATATCTGTCGCGGTTCCGGAGTAGTCGCTAAATTACTACAGGGGGTCCAATTGACCCCCCCCCCCCCCCCCTCCCCATCCCCGGTTAACATAGGGTTAAAGCAGCTAGTTGTGGTAAAGTGAATAATATGTACCAGGTATTACAAACACTAACGTAGGCGTCATTTCAGTTTTGGACGGGTAGTCGGAACATGCGCCCTAGTTGGGGAGGGGGGGCGTATTTAATGTAGATCTAATTTTATGAACGCACATCAAATCAGTGGTGCTAAGCAAAAACAAATTCTGGGCCTGAGCCAATACATGTATTTTCTTCAGCGCCAGAAACGTGGTATATACTTTCAATCGAAACAATTAAATTTGAGGGTATATCCCCCCCCCCCAAAAAAAAAAAAAAGGCTGAGAAGAAGACTTTGCAATTTACTTTTTAAAACTTGGCATTCTAACGAAGCCATCATTAAATTAAATGACTTCACTTACTATTGAGCTATAACTTTTCATATTTTGTAGTGAACTTTGCATTTCAGAGAACTTTTTGTCAAACGTCTAAAGCATTCTATGATTTATCCACACCCTATTCTTTCTTTTCTTATTGAACAAAACTTATGCTAAGTTAAACATTTCAAAAGGTGAAAATGTAATACTCGGTTGCTACGCGACCTCGCAAAATAATATTTATAAGCCAGCTTCATTTAGCATTATTTAGACAACTGTCTGACTTTTCCATATCGAGGGATAATTAACTCCTTTTAATAAACATGATTTTCTAGGAAGAGGCTTCTCCAAGGCCTTGAATCTTCATCGATCTCCAAATATCTCTATATGTCTTTTAAACACATAATGATAATATCTGCTGAGCCCCTTCTGGCAGTAAAACATTGTACAGAGTTGAAAGGAATTTCGTCTTCTTTCACAAATTTAGAATAGGGGCGATGTTAAACTTGTTATCTCTTGAAAGGGTACCGTGACTGAAAAAAGGCTGAGAAACACTCGAGCCAGTGTATGACACAGTACTGAAAACACACCCGATTAGATTGAGATAATACTTTACCTTAAAATGTTTATCTAGTATTTTTTAACCTGATTGGTGACAATCTCAGGTTTAAAAAAGAAACAAATATTTCTGATCTCTTTTTATCTGCTTCTTTTTATAAAAATAATTTTTACCTGTGATGAAGGAGCTTGATCAGCAATCTCTTTGTAGAAATCATCATGAAGGGAACATGAGCGGAGCTCTAGGTCTGTAAGATGAGGCAGGAGACTCATAAACTTCCCGAGACAGCAGGATGCTGATTGATCATCGCTTAGGTTCAGATCGTAAACCTTCAACGTCTGAATCTGTGTATGGAAATACAAAAGAATAACATACGTGAATCATGAAGCATGACATGGGGAAAATAATGGAACCCTTAATATAGTTAAGGGGGGGTGATGAAGTCAATAAAGAGAAATCTAAAGAGCAAAATACTTGGTATCTGGTTGGTTGGGTTCTTTTATTTTCTGTGTAAAATGTATATATAATGAACACAAACATAAAGAAAAACAGCTATTAACTCCTGAATGAATTTTCAAATGATGCGACAAAACAATGAAGAGCCAAATAGCCGTATATAATAGGTGAACGAGTGCAAGTCCAGTTAGCTGCCTGCGTGTTTGCCTAGAAAGTGACGTCATGATTCAGAGCTCGCTACGCTCATGTGTTTGGCTAATACGTTCAGGGGCCTGAGAAGGGTCTTTAAAATCTGCATTTTACGCCTTTCCATGAAATCTATATGATTTTCAGAAAATGATTCGTGTTTTCCAAGAGAAAATCTTTCCATCCATATACAATTTGTACATAATTATTAGTTGTTTTTAATTTTCTTCATGTGACTACTTTAAGGTTCTCTTAAACTCATAAAGGGAAAATAAATTCCAGAGAAATCAACAGAGCTAGAGCCGAAACCACAAAGGATCAGTCTCCATAGGTATGCATATTAACAGGGTGTACTGCAAGGAGGCGTTTTGATGAAGATCGAAGTGTACATACTGGATTGTGCTTACGAATTAGGTCTGACATATAAGTTGGAGCAAGATTATTCTGTTTTTCAAAACACAAGATAAAAATCGTCAATACAACATGTGTTATATGGGCAACCAGTGTAATTTCTTTAGAAGGGGAGTGATGGAATCTCCTGAACGAGCACCCACTATTAACCTTGCTGTTGTGTTTTGAATTCTCTGGACACGGTGTAATTCCTTTTTCGGAAGGCCATACAACAACAAATTACAATTATGAACATGAGACATTATCAAAGCATGAACAAGTATAGTAATAGATCTTCTATTTAGATATTGCCGGATCTGTCAAATTTTCTGAATGGCCTTGATTGCTAAATGACAGATTTTAGTGATGTGATCAGACATTGTGAGGTGCCTATCCATGATTACACCCAATGTGCGTGCCTTACAATTAAACTGCAGGAATGTCGACTCCGTCAACAGTGATAACAAGAGCATATAAAGAAAGTGGAGCAAAATTTGATGTAACACAACACAATGGCATGACTTAGAAATGTAATGGTAATCCGGGTTAGTGTTGTCAATCGCCCCATATGAAAAAATACAAATGTCAGCATGAAAGACCACAAATGAGTAACATGAGGCCAATGACGAAAAAGTATGTCAAGGATTATCCAAATGAATCGGGTACGACTTAAAGGTCGGGTGACATCCAGAGATGAGTTGATTCCTGTTGATAAACAACTCATATTTTGTTATACAAACATCTTAATATATTTCATAGGTTTTTAGATATTTTCTAAAATAATTTTCTCAGACTTGCTAAGCTCCACCCTAAAAAAATTGGTCCAGATCTCACTCATCGTGTGACATCATCTGTCAATCATTAGTGAGCTAACAAGAGACATTGGTATGTAACTTCCCCCAGTTCAGCGCCATTCTCACAAAATGATTGCATTCTTTCATACAATACCTCCACGTTACCTTTATTTTCCTGGTGATGCTACAGCACGTCTGACATATAGCCAATCCTATGTTGGTATTGCATGGTCTTTTGAAGCTAAATACTACGGTCTCTTGTTTAATAGCTCACTAATGATGTCACAAAATGAATGAGATCTGGAGCATTTTTTTTAGGGTGGAGCTTAGCAGGTCTGAGAAAATTTATTTTAAAAATATTTAAACATCTATGATATATATTTAGATGTTTGAAAATGTTTAAACTATGAGTTGTATGAAGCCGTGCACATCAACAAGAATCAACTTATATCTGGATTTTACCCCACCTTTGAAGCCTCTCTTCTCTAGTGGGGACTAGTTCGACATACATGTATCACCTATATATACACAAATAAAATGTTGACATTCAGGCAAAATAATACATATTCCCGTTAAAGGACATTTAATGATAAAGAGTACAGAGATCATGGGGAGGAGAGAGAAATTGAGATACTAGAAGGAAATGGGGAGAAAAAAGTAAACAAGAAAAAGGACTTTCATGGTCAACAAAGAAATAAAAACTGAGAGAAATAGGATGAGGGTGAAAATGTAAGAAACCAGCTTCACGCCTTCACTAACCTTTGAATCTACCTCTCTGCCATGAAGGTCTGGAAAACGTTTGTCACCCGCAATATTTTTGCCAATTTTCAACCAACGAACACATGTTCTATGGCAAAGTGCATCCAGTATATTTACTGTTGATGATCCATGCTCATCAAATGTTAGGCTCTTTTGTGCCTGTTGAAAAAATAGATCCTGGTTTCAT